>JAHWFP010167373.1:233351-268310 GCA_023313725.1 Lithobius niger | reverse complement strand
ACCAGCGAACTGTTTCCAATGGATGAGTCCAGGTCCTTCCTCGAAGGACCTGGACTCATCCATTGGAAACAGTTCGCTGGTTTCGTGCTCAAACACCTTAAGGAAACCAGGTTCTGCAAGGAAGCGACCCCAGTGGAACTTAATCTGGACGACCCGCCTCTCGAAACACTCGCGAATTCGGGGGCGACCAAGGAACCGCCCCTCCACCTTCCTCAGTCGGCGGTTGGGTTCCGCCAGTTACTCAACGCGGAATCTCTCACACGGAAGAGCGGACAACCAATTTCGATTTCAAAACCTCTTCCCCCCCACGACCCGGCTATGACAAAATTCTTCTTCAGATCAACGGGAAAAGGTGCCCCATCCAAGAAGCGGTATTCTACTTTCCCTGAGGCGGAGTACTTCCCAGAGAAAATGAACCTTGAGTTGGACTCTACCATCCGGACCCCACAGTTCATCCGCACACCAATGCAACAATTCGACGAGGATGAGATACTACTACGTTGCAGCATTCGCGCTAACTCGCATGCGGAACTTGCCTACTCCGCATCTACGGCAGCTCTCAAGAACCTCGTAGCTGAAGTACCCTCTCTCAGGGAAAATCAAACTGTAAAGGAGTGCCTTCACATGATGAAACGGGCCTCGTCGTTTCAACGGGACAGCCTGAACTGGTCATCGCGGCTCCTTTTAAACTCGGTTTTTCGGAAGAGGGATGCGCTGCTCGAGACTGCGTCAAACATCCCCACGGACGTTGCCGGCCAGTTAAGGTTGACACCAATTCACGGGTCAACGGAGGTGTTCGGAGGAAAACTCCTTCAACTAGCCCCAGAACTGAAAGAGAAGACCAGACCACCCCACGCGGGGACTTCGGGCGCCAGAGGGAGTCGGATTAGGACCAGGCCTTCAAGCAGGATTTTTCCCAACTACCCGCACTACACCCAAGATGGTAAGGAGAGGGGTTTTGGGAGAGGAGAGAGGAGAACGGACCTGCAACCCTTTCGAGACAATCCCGGTCAACAGAGAGGCAGAGGACAAGGGGGGAGACAGAGAGGTAGAGGCGCATCCCGAGGAAGAGGGAGGAGAGCCAGCAGCAAACCTTGACGCCCGCCCCGGGCAGTCTCTCCCCACTCACTGTCAGGTGGGGGGGGAGACTGGCGAAACACCTCAGCAACTGGGAGATGATTACGGACGATGCATTCATCCTGGATACAATCAAGTTCGGGTATCACCCCCCCCCCCCCCCTCTCGTCTCCAAGGCTCTCCGACAAGGCACCTGGGATGACGTGTCAGACCGTCAAGACCCCGGAACTCCGCATGGAAGTGGAGAAGCTTCTTCTGAAAAGGGCCATCGAGGAATCTCCTCCAGGTTCCAAAGGTTTCTGGCGCCCGGTGAGGGTCATCCCGAAGAAAGGCGGGGGAACCCGGCTGATTTTCAACCTTCGTCTGCTGAATCGCCATATACAGAAAGAGAAATTCAAGATGGAGACAATCGGGAGGATCCGCGAGGCACTACGGAACAAGGAATACACTGTCTCTCTAGACCTCGAAGACGCGTACCTCCACGTCCCACTGCACCCCGCAGTTCGACACCTCTTCAGGTTCCTGTGCGAAGGAACATCGTTTCAATTTACAACCCTACCATTCGGGTTGTCTACAGCGCCGCAAGTCTTCACCCGGATCCTGCGTCCTGTTCTCGCGACACTACACCAGGAGATGATAAAAGTACACGCGTACTTGGACGATTGGCTGCTCCGCCACCTGTCGCCGAACATGCTTATAATCCAGATAAACAGGTGCATGCAGTTGTTTCATGCTCTCGGACTGGGGATAAACTGGGAAAAGTCAAGACTTACCCCCAGCCAATTGTTCGTGTTCCTCGGGGTAGATTTCAACTTGGTAACGTGCAAGGTCCGGCCGTCACAAGAGAGAGTGGAGAAAACAGTAGCCTCACTACGGAACCTCCACACCAGGACGGAAACGTCAGCAAAGGAACTCGCATCGACAATCGGTATGTTAGATTCCAATGCAACATTGGTACCACTGGGCCGGTGGAGAGTGAAACCCATCCACTGGTTCAGAAAAGAAGAATGGAACCCAAGGCAGTCTTGGAACGACGTGATACCTCTTCACGATTTTCCAGACATGACGTGGTGGATGTCAACGAAAAACCTCCAGGTGGGTGTACCTTTGAAGGAAGAACGTCCGGAGTTACTCCTATTCTCGGATGCGTCATCCACAGGGTGGGGAGCCCATCTAGGAGATTGGACAGTGGCAGGAATTTGGACGACAGCGGAATGCGGTCTTCACATCAACGTGTTAGAATTGAGAGCTGTCAGGAACGCAGTTCACTGTTGGAAAGAGGAAATCTCGGGAATGAACATCGGTGTGATGTCCGACAACTCTACAGCGGTAGCCTACATCCGTCGGGGAGGGGGGACACACTCCAAAACCTTGATGCAAGAGACGTCGCTACTAATGCAACTCTGCGAGGACTTCAGGATCACTCTGATACCCAGACACATCCCAGGGAGGCTCAATGTATGGGCCGACGAGCTCTCCAGGAAGAACGAAATGCCAACAACGGAATGGCAACTCGACCCAAATGTGTGTCATGGTCTTTTTGCAACATGGGGAACCCCGATGGTCGACCTCTTCGCGACAAGAAACAACTCGCAGTTGAGGAACTTTGTGTCCCCCTTCCCGGACCATCTAGCATGGGCGACAGATGCTCTTTCCATTCCATGGAAAGGGATGGATGCTTACGCGTTCCCACCTTTCTGCCTTCTCCAACTCGTTCTGAACAAGATCAGAGAGGATTCAGGTTCATACATTCTTGTTGCACCGTTGTGGCCAGCCGCGACGTGGTTCCCAGACCTACTAGAACTGGCGAAAGAAGATCCGATTCATCTACCATTAACCCCCCGATTCCTGGCTCAAAACCGCGGGAGGACGATCCACCCGTCCCCGGAGGTGCTTCATCTTCACGGTTGGAGACTTTGAGGGGACACCTGACGCGTGAAGGTTTCTCTGAGGAGGTCACGAACAGACTCCTACAGTGCGTCCGGACCTCAACAGTTAAGATGTATGAAAGCAAATGGAGACGATGGTTCAAGTGGGCGACTGAACAAGGCTGTGACCCATGTGACCCCCCGGTGGTGGCATGGTCACAATTCCTGGAAGAACTGTTTCAAAAAGGCCTTTCCCCTACTTCCATCAAGGGCTATCGGGCGGCAGTAAACTCCGTGCTGACCTGCTTAGGCAAGTCGTCCGTCGGAACGGACCCTAGGATCTCGCAAATGATCTCCTCATTCGAAAAAGCGAGACCGAGGACAAAGAAGTTGTTCCCTACATGGAATCTCCCTCTTGTGTTGGATAGTTTGACAAAACCACCTTATGAACCACTCCATGGTGTAAATGCCACGCTTCTTACTCAGAAGACGGTGTTTTTAGTGGCACTGGCGTCGGCAGCACGCCAAAGCGAGTTAGCAGCCTTCGCTAGAGACGATGGTTTCCTTCGTTTCGCCAGGGACTGGTCCTCAGTCTCTCTGGTCTTCCCGGCTTGTTTCCAGGCGAAGAATTCCAGACCAGACGTAGCACAGAAACCCGTTGTGATCCACGCCTTGGGGAAGAAGAAGTCTGGAGAACGGAGCAGCGAACCACAATGCCCAATAAGAGCGCTCCGATACTACATTGACAAGACTTCAACATCAATGCAGACAGTAAGACAAAGGACGGGTTACACACCGTTGTTTCTCGACGTAGACTCAACTTCAGGCGAAGTATTAAACAAACGGGTAACCCCCTTTAAACTTGGAAGCTGGATATGCCAGGTGATCAAGAGGGCGTACGAACTGAGCCCGGAACACCCGGACGTCCCAAGTACGATTCGGGCACATGAACTCAGGGCACTATCGGCCTCGTGGGCATACGGATGCGGGACCCCGTTAGACGAAGTTGTAGCAGCGGGATCGTGGAGGAGCAGGAACACCTTCATTAAGCATTATCTGAGGGAAACCTGTGGTGAGAGTGGACGTAGCGTTGTCGAACAGCACGTGGTCGCCGGGTCAAAACAAAACCGGCAGACGACAGTGCGGAAGACCAATCAGTGACAGACGAACACAGGTGGAAAGGATATTGGCAGTGCGCTCTAGAGAATTGCGGACACGAGAGAGAAACGCACACCAGAGGAAAGCCATATCACATAGTTTCGGCAGGCAGAAAAGCCATAACGCCAAAACAGAAGAACGAGAGAGGGAGGAGACTCGAACATCCAGACAACACATTGAGGTGAGTTGACTGATTAAGGGTTGTTGGACTTAGTGAAAAAATTTTCTTTGTACTTAACCCTTCTTTGTTAGTTGCCCGCCGCCTTTCCGACAAAGTCAGCATGTAGACTGGAGGTAAGTATTTTGCAGATAGTAAGAAATGAAAATTTTAACTTGTTAAAATTAGTTTTTACTATCATAAAAATACTTACCTCCAGTAGAACCCGCCCTGCCTCCCCGCTAACGAACAAGAAAGGTTCAAAAAGCGAATGGGGTTTTCCCCACGAGGCAGGCGGCTGCAGCGCCAGCGCTGGTAGCGCGCCTAGCGGGAAAAGAGGGCAACTGACGTTGAAATTCATAAATTCAGGATTTATGGGTGGTTGAGCATGGGAAAAGCAAAATTAAACGAATTTAGCATGTAGACTGGAGGTAAGTATTTTTATGATAGTAAAAACTAATTTTAACAAGTTAAAATTTTCATTTTTCTCGAAATTTTCTGTAAGTCACCACATTTGAATTTAAAATTGGCGATGTGGCCAGAAGATGCCTTATAGCATCAATTTTGCCAGCAAAAAAAATTGTTGACCTTGCACTAGATTAGGAGGTGCCCCAAGAATCACCAAAAATGGGAATTTTAAACAGTATAAAGCAGATGAACTCGCTCATGCCCCATTGCCACAAAACTGCAAAAACGCCTACCAATATATCTTTGGTGTTGCTTCTGCGTTTGTGAGTGTGAATCTGGGGGTGCTGGCCTTGTAGCTAGGATTCCAGCAGATTCGAGCACCTACAAAAATGTTGGGCACAAAATCCTATTGGGAGGTACTATTTTGCCTAGTTTTTGTTTGTTTTCCACTATTGTGTCTGATCTGCAACATGTTTAAAGGTTTTTTGTTTTGTTATAGATTGAATGTTGAGCTGAACATAACTGAAAACAGTGAGTGAATAGAAATACAGACTAACAGTAACTATTAACTATGATGGGAAAAATGTCAGTCAAACCCAAAACAAGTGTGCAAATGTCCTGTTTTTGGTGCAACAGCAAAACTGCCTGAAACAGTATTGCCAATTAACGCTGACATCATGAAGTATTTTCTGCATATTCATGAGGAAATGAAGCAAGGTAAACCTGCCGCCAAGGATCCTGCAGTTACGGATGTTGCAGAATGTGTTGCTTGTGGAATTGATTGTTTATGGTGCAAACTTTCTATACCAATTATTTCCCATAAAAGTTTAGTGGAGAAGATAAACTTGCACCACAGCAAGTACCGTAATTTACTGAAGCCCAAATGATTCTAAATATTTAGCAAAGCTTCAAGACTTCTTCAAAGAGGCTATTGCAGCAGCACAATGATCAGATACACTGCCACACTCTCTGGCTATTTGGAAGTTCTGTACGCATCCAGGAAGCAGAAGGAAATTCCATTGTTGCTACAATATCATTTATTTCAGATGGGATTGGGAACTCAGAAGTGGAGGACGATGCTGTAATCAGAACAGAATCAGCACCAATTTCACATGTATAATCTGCATAATCCAACATATCAATATCATATTCATAAAGGTTAGCTTTAGAATTAGATGGTCTGAGAACAGAGTTGCAAGTAGCTTTGGCAAACGTTCTGTTTCTTTTTCTTTTTGTTGTTTCATTTTTTGACGTTTCTAGGTTGTATTTCCATAAATTCTGCCAATCATCATATTACTGGTGCGTCTTTGGTCGAGTAAAAATACCCTTTCATTGTTAGGCACTTTCTTTGCTTTCTCAAATTGGCACAAGGACATGTCTACACACTTGCACGCAGAAATATCAAACAATTGACACTACGCCTCCTTGAAGAAGTCTTGAAGCTTTGCTAAATATTTAGAATCATTTTGCATACTCTTGTAGGGATTCAGTAAATTACGGTACTTGATGTGGTACAACTTTATCTTTTCCACTAAACTTTTATGGGAAATAATTGATAAAGAAGCTTTGCGCCATAAACACTTAATCCCACGCGCAACACGTTCCGCAACATCCATTACTGTAGAATCCTTGGCGGCAGGTTTACCTTACCTCATTTCCCCACGAATATACAGAAAATACTGCATGATGTGAGCGTTTGTTGGCAGCACTGTTTCAGGCATTTTTACTGAAGCACCAAAAACAGGACATTTCCTCACTTGTCTTGTTTTGGGTATGACCGAGTTTTTTCCGGCCATAATTATAAGTTAATGTATTTCTGCTCACTCAATGTTTTCTGTTATGTTCAGCTCAGCATTCAATCTAAAATAAAAATAAAAAAAAAAACCCTTTAAACGTGTTGTAGATCAGACACAATAGTGGAAAACAAACGAAAACTAGACAAAATAGTACCTTCCAATAGGATTTCACACCCAACACTTTGGTAGGTCCTCTATTTTGCTGGAAACCGGGCTACAAGGCCAGCGGCCCCAGATTCACACTCACAAACGCAGAAACAACACCAAAGATTGGTTGGTAGGCGTGTTTGCCGTCTTGTGGTAATGGGGCATGAGCGAGTTCATCGTCTTTACATTGTGTAATATTCCCATTTTTGTTGATTCTTGGGGTTCCTTGGGGCACCTCTTAATCTAGTGCAAGGTCAACAATTTTTTTTTGTGTGAAAAATTGATGCTATAAGGCATCTTCTGGCCGCATCGCCGATTTTAAATTCAAATGTGGTGACTTACAGAAAATTTCGAGAAAAACGTCAAATTTTCATAGAATTTACAAACTTTGGACCCCTTCGGGCACCTCTGAAAAATTTTGTAGAATTTTTTGCTTTTGGGAAAGTGATAAAGAGGCCAAAAGGCAACTTTTCCGCACATAGCCGATTCGAATTTAAAAAAAAGTGTTTTTCACTCCACCCTACTGTGCACAGTGCCCCATGTATTCACGTCCATTCTCAAGCTGGTTCTAAGTTTCCTCCATCGAAATCATATCCGGTTCCACTACTACCTCGACGACTGACTCATCCGAGGCAGATCAACGACGGAACTACAGGAGCACACCACCATCACCAGCACACTCCTGACGAAGCTGGGCTTTGGGGCCAACCTGAGGAAGTCCCGAATGGAACCAAGCCATTGATTCCCGTTCCTAGGAGCGTTCTTTCGGACGACCCCCTTCACGGTACGACCCTCAGACGAGAGAATAGTAGCAGTGTCATTAGCAATCCAAGAAATCCTGAATCTGCAGTCGATTTCAGCAAGAGACCTCAGCAAGATCATAGGGATGATCGATTCCATGGCGAACTTGGTACCATGGGGGCTATGGAGGGCAAGGAGCCTCCATTGGTTCCGGAAATCTTACTGGAAGGGGACCAAGTGGGAGGACATGATCCCCCTAGAGAATTTCCCACGACAGGATGCCCTATAGTGGGGGGGAGGCAGCCAACCTCATATCTGGCGTCTCGATCCACCCGGGGAACCCGAGGGCCTCTCTGTACACGGACGCTTCACTGTCAGGATGGGGAGCCCACATGGGGGACCACCAACTGGCAGGAACATGGAACCTCCAAGAACAATCGTTGCACATCAACAACTTGGACCTGAGAGCAGTCCACCGAGCACTGGAACAGTGTGGACCGGCGTTACAAGGAGAAACGATCCGGGTGTTCTCCGACAATACATCTACAGTAGCGTACATTAGGAGGGGAGGAGGGACCCATTCAGAGTCACTCCATCTAGTGGTGTCCAGTGTAGCGGCGGACGCTACGATGGCTGAGGTGCTTGTAGCGCCCCCGACATCCTTGGTTGACGAGTACTTCTTTGCATTAGGTTACGTGATTATTTCGACTTTACGACAATAAGCACAGCATGGGCTACAGTCCCGGCATGGGGGATGGAGCGTCGGTGTCCTATTCTAGGCCTAACCTTAATGCTTCCGGTAATACACTGCCACCAACGGTGGATTAATTTAATTGCTTAAACGAAGTATAAAGCTAAAATGGGCTACATAATAATTTACACTAGAAACAATTAATCTTACTAGGGAACGAACCTGAGGTTTAAAACTCTTGGTTTTTATTTTAAAACATCAGAATGAAAAGAATAAACACTTTTACATTTAAGTTCACTAGTTTAGCTTTTGACAAGTTTGGCAAAAACAAATAAATCAAGAATTTACATTTGAAATTCACTTGGATACAAGAACAACGATGTTTGTTCTTAAACACTTAATTTAGACAAGAAAAAGCATTTTTATCTTGGGTTCCTATCCAGGAATACCCAGCAAGCTGAACCGCGTCCGCTAAGTTACAACTATATTTGACAACTGTAGTTTTCAAGTCGTCCCACAGTTATTTTTCCTCGCGAGGATCAAACCGTCCCTTTGTTTACATTAAAGAATGAACAAAGTAAGAAACTGGCTTTTTAGAAAGAGATGCCTACTCTAACATTATAGTGGTAAAGACCAGCAATGCCAATAAGGCTTACCAACCATAAAGACTCCAAGCTAGAGGTTAATTTAATTTAGACTATAAATTTAGAATTGGGGTGTCCTAAAGATAAACTTCTAAAGTTAAACTAGTTACTTACAACCACTACCATTTTGCCCGGCATGGCAATCCCGGACGTGACATCTCCACACCCGACCGGCGTGACCCTTCTAGCTTGAGAGATCTGTGAGCTGTGCTGACTGAGCTGTAGAGGGAGGGCAACTGGGGCTTTTTATGCTGGAGCAACGGATTTTCTCTACCTAAGCGCGCGAGGAGAGCTACGGGGGTCTGATTGGTGGAGGGCCAGGAGAACAATGGGAAAGTCGGTAGAACAAAGGGTTTTGGTGCAGAGCCGTTTGAAGGAGTAGGGAATGGTTAGAATCGACCAAATAGAGTTTTCAACTCTTGAACTTTGGGAAATGGTCTTTGCATTGGGAAATTGATTATAGATTGATTATTTACAAATGCACATCGTGAATTGGCTCGTGTTAAAGCTTAGTACATTGGTTTGGGTAATCATAAAGTATTACTATTAAATTTTACAATGCAGTGTTACACACCACAACTAGTTTTGGCGGGGGGGGGGGGGGGAAATTGAGGATTCGAAGTTTTTAAGCACAGTTTGACTTTCGGATTGCATGGAAATAGATCTTTTATAAATATCTTTTGGTTTTTAATAGCAGAGCAAGCTAGTAGTAACAGTCGGATGGGTCAGTCGAGTTTTGTAGAGAATTAAAGCAAAACATATATACACAAAAATTCGTGTCCGGTGATTGCCGATGTCTGTATATTTTGGACTAATGGTAGCGTTTTGGGGGCAAAAGATTATTATTAAGAATGCATAAAAAGAATTAATATATTAGCTTAGAGAATGCTATAACGCATTTAAGTTTTTGAGTAAAATAAATAACATCAAAGTTAAAGAACAGGCGACGATCGCTGTGGAAATTTTTCATGAAAGTTGCTCCAGTTCAACATAATAAAAAATATCACACATACAAAGTTATCTGTACAATTAAATAGGAGGTTAAGTACCTTCGCAGAGGAAGCTCCTCCTCTAAAGCACTAAACTAATGTTTTCGGCTTTATGCCTAAGTGAAAATAAAAAGTAAATACAAATTTTTACAAGTGACGAAAATGGCGTCTCGTGCGCTACGGTAATTTTACAGCTTTAGTTTCGTGCGTTTTTCTAAATGCTGTAGAATGACTTCTAGAAGGCATTTTCGTGTTTTGTTTGCGGGGGGAAACAGATAAAGTTCGTGGCTATTAAGAGCTGTTTAGATGAGACGGATTGGTCCATTTTCTTGGGAGATACAGGCGTTTGAAATTTGGGGTTTTTTTCCCGGCCGAGGCATTTGGGCGCTCAAAGAAAAAAAAATTTCTTCGTTTAGCAAAACGAAGGTTTTTTCGGCGGTCCACGTTTACACCAGCATCTTCAAACTCGGGATGGAATTCAACCTACCCCTCTTACCTCGACACATCGCGGGAAAGACGAACGTGATAGCAGACCAACTGTCAAGACAGAACAAAACGGCACCGGCGGAATGGTCACTAGATCGCCGGGTGTGCCAGGCAGTGTTCCAACAGTGGGGAAAACCAGTCATAGATCTCTTTGCGACGTTCCTCAATACCCAACTTCCTCAGTTCGTGTCGCCATTCCTAGACGACAGCTTGGGGCACAGATGCACTGAGCATGAACTGGAACGGACTCACAGCCTACCTGTTCCCTCCGTTCAACTTGATTCAGCAGGTCCTGAACAAGATACGATTGTCAAAGGGCTCCTTCATCCTGATCGCACCTTACTGGACGGCGGCAGGATGGTTCGTGGATCTGATGGAGATGGCTCGCTAGGCGCCGATATCCTTCCCGGTCACGCCAGCACTCCTATCGCAACATGCAGGGAAGACACTTCACCCGGACCCAGCAAAGCTTCGGCTTCACGCCTGGAAACTGTGAGGAAGAAGTTGGGGTCAGGCGGATTCACGGGAGAAGTCATCGACAAGCTTGTACAATGTCGACGTGAATCAACAAACAAGGTCTACAACACAAAATGGAAAAGGTGGTACACCTGGTGCTCGGAGAAGAATGTAGACCCATGCGATCCTGCCGTAACGGACATCACGAAATTTTTCGTAATACTCTTTGATCAAGGACTGTTCGTTACCTTTATTAAGGGATACAGAGCAGCAATCAACTTGGTGCTATCATTCTATGGGCGACGAGACATAGTGAAAAACCACGTCATCTCCCGCCTGATGAGATCATTCGGAAAACTGAGACCCCGAGGTAAGAATCTCCTACCTGGCTGGAATCTACCTCTAGTTCTCTCCTACCTGTCAAGGCCACCATTCGAGCCACTGGGGAAGGCCCCCCTGTTAGCCCTCACTCAAAAAACCGTCTTCCTGGTAGCGATGGCAACTGCGGGCAGGCAGAGTGAAATAGCAGCATTTTCTAGGAACAAGGCGTGCCTATGCTTCACGAAGGGCTGGTCCCAAGTCACGTTGATGTGCAAACCGGAGTTCCGTGCGAAGACGCAGAAACCGCACGAGACCTCAAAACCAATCACGATTGAAGCTCTCGGGCCCATTCTGGGAAGTAGGGACCTGGGACCTAGGCAAGACTGCAAAACTGAATAGCACAGACGAGACAGTACACGTCCCTTTGTTCCTAGCAATCCAACCCAACAAGCCACCGTGAAGATACGCCTCACACCAGCCTAGATAGCACAGTGGATTGTCAGCACAATTCGGAAAGCCTACGAATCATCAGAGGATTGCGTGGACATCCCAGCGGACATCCGAGCTCACTAGCTCAGAGCACTGTCCGCATCCTGGGCATTTGCAGCCGGGATCCCTACACAGGACATCTCAGCGGCAGGCACGTGGCGGCACAAAAATGTGTTTATCAGCCACTACTTCCGAAACGTCGGTGAGATCGACAGCATCAACCGACCGGGTCCAGTCGCCTTGGCAGGCGCTAGCGTGTCGGCAACTTCCCGTAGTCCGTCTGAACATAAGGTTAGTACCCTTTTTAGATCCCATGCTACCCTATCAGGCTTGACTCACCTCCTATTGGACGAAGTCAGCTATAAAATAAGGTGAGTATTTTTGGAAGATGTAAAAACAAAAATTTTAAACTTAAAAATGATTTGTACTATCCTAAAATACTCACCTGTACACAAACCCGCCCTCCGGCCCCGCTCAAGCCAGTAGGGAAAGGAGCAAAAAAGGGACGATGAAGGTAACCCAGCACTGGGATCGCACGATGCGCCCGGGGGCAAGCTGGGGGTAGCATGTGGAAATCTCGTTAGTCATGGGCAGGTAAAGAGTAAACATGCTCCGAGCTATAAAATAAGGTGAGTATTTTAGGATAGTAAAAACCATTTTTACGTTTAAAATTGTTGTTTTTATGATTTTGTGGAGTTTGGATTTTGTAAGTCAAAGACTATCTTTAAATAGTAAATTAGGTACTTGCAGAAAGGAGCCAATTATTAATTCTACAGCAGGGATGCTGCCGGTGTGAAAAAATGTGAAAAATGTGAAAATTTGCCAGGGGTAAAAAAAATGTGAAAAATACGAGTGTTGGTGTGAAAAAATGCGAAATGCACAAGCAAAGTAAAAACAATCAAATTATTCGCCTTAATTTTGGACCCAGAATTACGTAGGCATGTCTGTAATGCTTGTGTACGTATTAATAAGCTCTACACGTGCCTGTTGTAAACTTAACAATCAATTTTACGTGGCCGGCAGCGTTGCTTTAATTTCGCACTATGGATTCGTCCTACTAGTGAAACTGAAAGCAGTGTGCCGGAAAAGACTCCCTTCGTTTTGCCGCGCTGCGCAGAAGTGATGTCGCGCGCATCGTATTGCGCATAAAATGGCGTATCTTCCGGTTGTGGAGCGAAGCTTGAAGTTGAATTTCGGGCTGCTCGTTGTGGTGTAATTTTTATTCAAGATTGTCAAACTGGTGTGACATATGAAAACGAAGAAATAGTGATACAAAAATGAAAGGTATAGGTAGGTATGTGAAAAATTTGAAAAAAGGAAAGAAAAGCAGGTATGTGAAAAAATATGAAAAAAAGGAAAAGCAGGCATGCGAAAAATGTGAAAAAAATGAAAAGTAGGAATGCGAAAAAATGTGAAAAAACCAGGTACCCCTGGCAGCATCCCTGCACAGAAATTGCAGATTTCAGATAAAATGGTAAAAACATTTAACTACAGCAGCAAGATTTCACGTGGACTATACAGTAAACAACACTACAGTATACGAAACAGTACTGGAAATTTTATTTGTGTTCCTTTGCTTTTTTGACTTCGGATCAGTTCAACCTTACATTAAGTATCAAGCGAGTTGGTATTTATTTTCTAATGTTGTTAGTTATGGGTCTGACGGATTTTGTTATTTTCCGGTAACAGTGCAACTTAGCTTTAGTATGGAGGAATTCCGCTGTAACATGCTATTTACGTATAGCAGGGCGCAATACGAGTGAACGCTCTTAGTGCACCTTGCAGTTACATAAGCTGCTTGAGCGTTCAGCCAACTTCTGCCCAAACCTAAACTCAGATGAACGCCAACAGCCGGGTAACGAGCCAGTCCTCCTGTTCAAACGAGTTAGGACTGGCTCGCACCAGCTAGCCTGTTACGCAACGTAATGCCTCAGGCCACTTCTATTGTTCTGTCCCCACTATAAAACGTGGGACTTGGGCAGCCGAAGGGCCAGTTGGTGCAGGAGGAACAACGCGAAAGATCGGTCCTCCTGGAGCTGAACGTTAGGGCTGACAGGCTGCAACTTGTCGATGCCTTAGATGTGCTACTCTGTGTACAGACGCCTAGCTGTACAGAAGGAGTGAATTGTGCTCGAGTATATCTTGAAATCATTCGTCCACTCCCTGAGTAGTTACACCGCAAGCCAAATATATGCCGTGGCAGCAGGTCATTTGGTGGATTCTTTACGTTTTTGGTTGCCAGCTTTTATTGAAGCTTTACACTTGGTTATTTTCTGCAATGATTCTTGTTTAGGTATTAGTTGTTGTGGTAAGTGATTTTATGATTGTTGGTTTATAAATTTTTTATTTTCTAGTCGAGTAATTTCCTTTAATGCAAACTAAAAGTAACTTTTTTATTGCCACGGAAATATCCATTACCTGATATTTGAACAGCAGTCGCCCCGCCCCGGGGGGGTCTATGATCCCTAGCTGGAAAGTTGACTTCTCTGTCAGCCTTGTAACTTACTGCGCAAGACAGGAATTGTCTCCGTCATATAAAAGCGGATCGCAACGGAGCGCAGCATCTTTCTTCCTAGGGCAATTGCGTTCACCAGTTGTGCCAGGAGCTCTTCAATCCAATGGATTCGTCGATCCTCAGTGCCGATGTGGAATCGTTTCCCGATTCCGTAGAGGGGGATGCGATTCCCTTTCATCAGCCAGACCAAACAGAGGACATTCCACTCTTCGTTGTTCCTGATCCACCTGCTTCGATCCACCTTTCTCAACAGCCACATCCAAGAAGCAAGGCCTCACCAAGTGTCTGGACGATCTGTCCTCCCCTACAACCACCATCCTACATTTTCTCGAAGCTCCTCCAAGAATTTCCTTCCTGTGGGACCTTTTGGCGATTCAGGCCTAACCAGCGGTTCCTCCGCCCGATCCTGCCATCACCAATAGCCGCGACTCCACTGGGCGCGTCGCCAAGTCCTCCATCCCGGTTCTCCCCGCCTACTGGCTTACGGTTACTGGTTCCTTTCCCCAAATTTCGGCATCACTTCTGCGTTCCTTCAACAAGCCCCGTCGGTTGCTGTTGTCTAGGCCCTCCGATCCTCCTTCTCCGGTCCACGTGGTTCCAGTTCCTCTTTCTCCTTCCAGATTGCTCTGTTAAGAGTGCCGATCCTCAGATGCCTTGAGCGGTTCCCCAGAGTCACCAAGCTTTCTACCGCTCCTTTTCTGCCTTGCCGCTTCCAGAACTAAAACTTCCTTTGCCCGGATACAGGGTATTACACCGATCCACAAGTCGGTCCTCCCTGTCCGTCAACATAGCCCGACCACTTCATCCATCCCTGCAGACTACCGATCCTGCACCAGTCATTTGTCACCGACCCGGCTACGCTACATTCGTCAGCTCTTGACCCTACAACCGATCCCTGCACTGCTTCTCCTCTTTCAAGTTGAGCCTGATTTCATGACAATCTCGGGTTACACGCACCATCTCTCCTCACAAGTCATTCATTCAGTACAAAAACAGCAATGGGAAAGTACACGAGATCTGTCGACACCGGTCACCTCCACACCGGTCACCTCCACTCTCGGCGATTCCCGGTTCCGTTCTCGATCCACAGTACTCAACCGCTCCTCGCCTGATCTACACTTTCATTACAAGACTGTTTTCGTCCGCTCACGGCTCTTACTTTTGGATGTTGAAGCACCGCTTCCCTTTCAAGTCCCTCGTCCCGATCCACACTCGCTTTCTTCTTCTGCAACTCAGTCCTTTCAGCCTAACGGGCAAAGGATAGGTTACAAGGACACTTTTGAACTCGCCATGACTTCTACTACAAAGGAGAAAAATTGCCGCCTTGTTCTGCGCCGTGTTCGATCCATTTCGAAGACGGTCTTTTCCAGATGCTTCATCCTGCGATTCCTATGGTTCTTTGCCGTTTCTTTCGTTTCTCCAATCCTCGTCCGTTCCTCTCCGGACCTGTTTTTCAGCCGAACCGTCGAGTTAGCTTACTCCATCCCTTCAGGACACGATCCGCTCCGGGCGCTCCAACATACTTAACGCTCTTCCTTCTTCAAGGCTAGCGAGGCCATCGAGTCTTCTGTCATTTCCGATCCTCCTTCGCATTCAGGAACTCTGACCCCGTTTCACCTTTTCGCCACTAGGATGCGCGCTTCTTCAAAAAGTTCTTACGGCTTTCGCATCGTAGTCACCCCTAGCCTCCCTAACAGTCATGTCTTCCGATTCCTCGTCCGAAGATCCTTTGCCAGTTCACATTGCAAATTCCTGATCCCACACCATGTATCTGCCTTGGGTTTGCAGCAGGGACAAAGGAACATTTTGACCCACATCCCTGCTGCCAACACCATTGTCAATGTAATGGGTATGACCTCCTTTGCTGTGTTTGCATTAAGATCTCGCCAAAGAAATGGATAGAAATTCGCTACTGCCACAGAAGTTCCTGCCTAAGGGTGGAACGGCTGCGCAAGCAAAAAGAATTACCAACGTCAGCCGTCACCAAGCCTCCTTCGACTTTCGAATCCTCTTCGTCAGATGTTAGGGAACTCTCCTTGCAACTGCCCCGATCTCGCACTACTACTTCAACCAAAGTTTCACCCTCAGTGCTTCCTTCGATTCCTAGTATGTCCGAGGTTTGACCGTTTCAACCTGCGTTCCTTCCCAAAAAAGGACTCAAAATTAAGAACGTTAAATACCCAATGGGTCCCCCACGTTTTCCCCAAGTCCAGCCTCCTCATCTACCGATTCATGTGCGTCCTTCTATTAGACCACGTTCGCCGCCATCATCTACAGTTACATCAACCATGGGTTCACCTCTTCCTTCAGTAGATTCAAGTATCGAGAAAGTCGTCATGCCACCATTTTCCGTGCCGTATCCGTTTCCGCCCGCCGCCACCATCTGGGCGGCCCTGACCAGGGGTCTTCAGCTTTCCTCCATTGACTTAGAGACTATAGACTTTAACCTCCGGTTCATCTTTTCCTGGGCCGAAAACGGTCTGAAAATACGCTTATGGTCTGAAAATACCGAGCTTTGATCCTCTCTCACTGACACCAAGGATCACAACTTAACCCTCCAATCTGAAGTGATCAGCCTTTCCAACGACTTAGACATCTTGCGATCTAAGCACAGACGGCTCCGCATGAACTATCGATTACGTAGGTATAAGCTTCCGTGGATCTCTCCTCTTCCGTCGTCACCTCCTTGGCGTCTGTTTTATTGTACTCGTTCTCATACTCGGCGCCTTCACGGAGCTCCGACGACGCTTTGCCTCAGAACCCCACACTATCCTTTGCCTTCAGCAGACTCGCCGTCCGCCTCTACAGTGCGTGAACTTTACACAGCAGCACCTTCTCCGCTTCCGCCGCCGGATCCGACCGCCACAGCCGTTCCGTTTTTTACGCCTCCACCGGTTTCCCCTCTTTCGGCGTGGACATCGCCTGCGATCCTCCCAACTTTAGCTGCCATCCTTCCCGAGACCTCATCCACCCACCGGTTCTACCGCTTTTAGCTCAGACATCACCTATGATTCCCCCATCTTTGGCTACAGTTCCTCCCTGTGGATCATCTGACGTACTACCCCCTACGGTTGACCACCCTCCTTCGACTACGTCCTTAGAAATCAAATTGAAACCAGCTATTCCGCACGAACCATGCCTATTGGAACAAGCGTGGTCGCAAGTTACTGCCTCCCCTTCCTGCCAAGCCCTGTCATTGTAATTCGGTTTGGCAGTACGATGATGCGCCTTTCTTCTTTCCCGTGTTCCCAGGGATCATTCGTCACTCTGAATCGTCTACATCCTCGAACGCTGTGCCCCCGGTCCCAACACGATCCTTTGCCTTCAGCATACTTGCCGTCCGCCTCTACAGTACGTGAACTTTACACAGCAGCACCTTCTCCGCTTCCGTCGCCGTATCGGGATCCGTCCGCCACAGCCGCTCCGTTTTTTACACCTCCACCGGTTCCCTCTCTTTCGGCGTGGACATCAGCTGTGATCCTCCCAACTTTAGCTGCCATCCCTCCCGATACCTCATCCGATCCACCTGTTCTACCGCTTTTAGCTCAGACATCACCTATGGTTCCCCCATCTTTGGCTACAGTTCCTCCCTGTGCATCATCTGTCCTTTTACCCCTACGGTTGACCACCCAACTTCGACTACGTCCTTAGAGATCGGATTGGAACCAGCTATTCCGCACGAACCATGCCCATTGGAACAAGCGTGGTCGCAAGCTGCTGTCTCCCCTTCCTGCCAAGCCCTGTCATTGTACTCGGTTTGGCAGTACGATGATGCGTCTTCCTTCTTTCCCATGTTCCCAGGGATCATTCGTCACTCCGAATCCTCTACCAGTACGCTACCCTGCTCACCTTGCAGACGGAAAGCTAAATGTGTTGCTTTAGGATTCCGCATCCTTCATAAACATACAGTAACCACATCTCCTCTCGCAATTCTGTAATTATTTCCTTCGGATCCTGTCGGGTGCACAAGGCGTTCTGCCCCCGTTTCACGATCTCCAATGTCGGAGTTGGGACCATTGCTCCTCTCTCGATTCCCTTTTGCAAAAACAACGTATAAATTCAAACTTCAATACCTACTCAATTATCTACCCTGGGACTGTGATTCCCCGTGCATTTCAATCGTATGTCTTTGCTGACTTCCTAATCCGTCCATACAAAGACCTTTTTCCTTCGATCCTAATTCCCAGTTCCTGCCTATTGCCACGCTTACGTCCAAGCCACGATCTCACCCAAAGACGCAGTTTGACTTTCTATGGTACCCCGTTCTATTTTTTTCATCATCTGTATAACCACGATCCGTGCCACACCGTTTCACTTCATCCGCAACCATGTTCCACACACTGTAAATTCAAAAAAAAAAAAAAGAGAGAAGAAGCACAACACTATCTTCCGCCTAACGCCGATCCGTCTTCATAGCCTACCGGTCCACATAGTGTCCTCGTTCCAATGTTCGCAGTGTGCAGTACGTCATTTCTTCATTACGATTGTTCTGGATCCCCCAGTCTACTTCAAGTACGGCAAACTATACTTTGTTCCACATTATGCTTTCAGAAAACTTACTGTATGACGCCACGTTTTCTTTCACTACGAGTGCAAAAAATCCGTAAACATCCCATTCGTATACTCTAACAGTAACGTTGTTGAGTGTACCATTTCATATCCACATGTTTTTGCACGCTTAGTGCAAGGAAACGAGTCGTCATCCAGTCAGTTTTCTGAAAACATAATGTGGAACAAACTACAGCCTGAGACTACGCTTGTACCTGTTTGATGTCCGATTCCTCCGGACTACGACCAGCTTCCGATCCGAGTCTCCTCGACGAACTTCATCGTACAAGACCACCGTTGCATCAAGACCATCTTCAGCTTCCCGACAAAGTAGGATTGACATTTATTACCGTAAATCTTGTATTAAAAGCCCAGTTGAAGCTAAAGCCCACCCCCTAAAATGCTGTAAAGTCAAAATCATGAAATAGTGGAGTTAAAGCCCACCCCTCAAACTGTCGTTTTTCTACGAAAAATTATCTAAAAGTTATATGAAGGGAATAAAGGTAGTACTGCTTGCTATGTTTACTGCCCCCTTCTCAATCTCTGCAGTAATAGTGGACTCTTTCTTTAGCTCCTAGCACCTGCACAAGGTATCTCTCACGTAAGCCTCCACCCTTCTTCACAGCAATTAAAAGGATGTAAAAATTGGTCTTTCAGAGATCGTTCAAAAGCTTCGAATTTTCTGTAATAGATGTCCAGAAAGATTGGAAAATTGTTAATCCTTAATTTAATTTAATTTAATTTAAGGAAGTGGCTATTTACAGGTACACTACCTACAAACAACTGGCTATTTACAGGTACTATACCTGTAAGTAATCGACTATTTACAGGTACTGTACCGGTGAGCTATTGGCTATTTACAGGTACAGTACCTGCAAGCAACTGACTATTTACAGGTACTATGCTTACAAGCAACTGGCTACCATAAAACTATTGAATTTGTGTTCTTCCTCATTATTTACTAATGCTAGGCACATAAAGAATAATTATTTCGATTATTGCAGTTTGATTTCACATTAAAGTACGATCTGCCTGAATATTTGAAGGTTGTCTAAGAAAATCCTGAAAATTCCAGTTATATCTAAAGTACAGCCTTACTCGAGGAAGCATCAAATTCCATAGCCATACGACAAACCTTTCAAAAGTATCGACTTGTCAGAGCTGACATTGTGCGCGTGGCATGTGATTTTGTAACATGAAATATACAGTCAAGCTCGTACGAAAGGCTGACAGTAGCTTGTTTCAGTTAAGTTTGTTTTAAGCGGTCAAAAACAATCACTATGACTCAACTAGTGTCGCACCCGGGGTTGTGGGGGCTGGGGGAGTACCCCCATCTCCAGATCCGAAAAATTAGGACTGAAATTTGTTAAAAGTAGACAAAGCGTTTGCTGCCAAGTAAAAAAAACATTGTGAAACTTGGTTTTCACAACTTTTCAGAGGTACTAAAATTGCTGGAAATGAATTATTTTTTGGGGAAGTTAGACACACCCCTAGCTGAATTGCGGGACCTCATTTTCAATTTTTTTTATTTATTTTGCTCTCAACCCCCGCCAAAAAAATTTGTAAAAACTAACAAGCTCATCTGCACACATTACATTTACATGATTTTTCACTTCCATGCGTATCTCATAAACCAGATCCGACAACAGTTCATTCATGAAACCCAAATGAATCCGATTAATTCGTAAAAAGACAATACCGCACTAGCCAAAAGACGAAAAATCGTGCATACATACATTACATTTAAATAGTTTCTTTCTACTGTGTGAATTTCGTAACTGATCAGGCATGGTGGCTATTCATCAAATCCATATAACCCTAGGCTAGATATGAACGATAACAGCATTTTATTGCTAATTTTTTTTTTACGAAAATCGCACGATGCTACCCCGGCGCCATCTGTTGTCTTTTATATCGTTAAATCCTCCAGCAAGCGAAGGAATGCACAAACCATGAACAAACAAATATTATCAAGAAAGTAAACATTAGCTAAGCCTACGTAAATTAACCTAAGAAAATATGGTAAGTTTCCAAGCGCCAGTGAACAATCTATAACGGTTAACAATGTAATTGATAACAGATGGCGCCACTGTACAGTCGTGTAATTTTTCCATTGGTATAAATGTGTAATAAATCAGCTTTTGCAACGCTTAAAACGACTGCACAAAGTTCACGTTTTCTGGTAAAAATTTGGCCCATATCGCTCACATTATCACATATGCCCCAGTTAACATCAGTTTGTGAGAATGTTTAGAGATTTGATCGCCCTGGCCACGAGTGGGTTTATAATTGTTGAGTCTGTAACTCAAGCGCCTTCCCGCAAAATTCTCATTTATAAGGCGTTTTGTCGAAGATTGTATAAGCACACTGTTCTGAAATGACACGTTAAACGTGGCTTTAAAGCACATCTAATGGCCAAAAACCATGAACAAGGCAAATTTATCAAAAACGTAAATGTTAGCTAAGCCTGGGTAAATTAATCTGAGAGAATCCAAATATTCTCAATCACCAGTGAACAATGCTAAAAGTTAATGACACAAAATGACAACAGATGGCGCCCTGTTATTACGCGATATTTGTTTGGCATTCATGAACACGCAACGTTTTATGCTCGAAACGATAGCTTAACGTCCACGTTTTCAGGTAAAAATGTGGCCCAGATTCCTCAAATTTGGCGTGGTTAACATCAATTGTGATTACAGATTTGGTTATCTTGGCCACCAGTGAGTCTAATTCAAAAGCTTTCCCGCAAAATTTACATTTGTAAGGCGTTTTGTCGAAGCACAGCTCTGGAATTACGCGTAATAAGACGTGACTTTAACTCACATCTGCGGACTTTAGTAACGAGAATGATTAGTTACTAAATGAAACCTTCATTGCAGTCTTTCCTTATTTTCCTAATGGTTTGCCTGGAAGATCAAACTACGATTCAGACAGCAATGCAGCCGGATGCCTTCGTGCAACTGAAGTATGTTGGCTTTAGTGCATTCACTTTTTGAGCACTATACCTGTGAATAGCCAGTAGCTTACCGGTACAGTACCTGTAAATAGTCAATTACTTACAGGTATAGTACCTGCAAATAGCCAGTTGTTTGCAGGTACTGTACCTGTAAATAGCCACTTCCTTAATGTAAAGCCCAACCCCCTATTTTTGCCAAATTAACTGCATAAGCCTATGGGCGTTTAATCCATGATTTACGATAGTATCTGCATTCCTTCCTTCCCCTAGTCTAGATCCGATTGTTTTATACCCCTGGCATCAGCTGTTGCTGTTTGTTAGCCTTTGGGACTGAAGATCCCGGGTCCAGGATCCACTCGGACGTTGCCCGCGGGATCACTGGCTCATAACGTGGGTGCTCCGAACCTAGCCCGCCCATGGTGATGACAAGGTCTGCTATTAAAAAAAAAGTTAAAAAATGGATTTAAAAAAAAAGGTAAAAAATTTTTCGTGGCAATAAAAAGACTGAAATACCAGGGGCACCGGGTTAATTTTAGTTTTTGTTTACCTATACGAAAATATATATTACCTTTTACCCATCCAGCCTACCGGTGATGGACTAGGTTCATGTGGGTTGGTAGAAAGATACTGCGCTCCATTGGGATCCGCTTTTATATGACGGAGCCAGTACCTGTCCTGCACAGTAAGTTACGAGCCCGGCAGGGAAGTCAACTTTCAAGCTAGGGATAATAGAGCTCCATGGGGGGAAAACTGCTATTTAAATAAAAGGTAATGTATATATTTGTAATAGGCAAACAAAAACTAAAATTAACCAGGTGCCCCTGGTATTTAAGTCTAATTACTCGCAAAAATGAGCGAAGTAGTAATTCTACACATTTCAGATAAATAATACTCATGTTTGTTGTTTGTTGTCTATTTGTTTATGGGTATGGTAAATTTTCTTTAGCAATAACAATTTAAATTACTAGTTAGTATGGAGGAGTTACGGTATGCCGATATGTGGCATTACAGTACGTCGTTTCCAATAAACCGACCAGCGCTTAACATGCACCTGCAAATACTCGAGGTACACGGCCGACACAATGCTTTTTAACAATACCGAACAATACTTTTAGGGTTACGAACAATACTTTAAGTCTTTAACGACCCATAGTCCCCCAACGTGCCAGTTAGCTCACTAAAAACTGTTTATCACTCTATGAATTGGTCCACCAAAGCGCTCTACAACTTAACCTTCCTACAACGAGAAGCTGCTGTAAACACCTCAACGAACATCAACGATTCCACTCGTCACATCTTGAAAAACCAGCCCATTCATGAATCCGACACGCTCTTCCGTGGTCAAATTCCCAAACTTGCCCCTCACTTGGATTCTTCACGCAAGTCAAAGTTCACCAGACCCTTTTTCAAGAACCAAAAGCCATTCCACAGCCCCAAGAAATCGTATTACAAGGACTCCAATCCGACGAGTTCCTCCAAACCAAACAATTCCTGTGAATCAAGGCCATCTAACCGATCCAGTGACAACCGGCCCTTTCGGAACAACTTTAACAATAGAGACAAGAGCAAGAACAACAACAAACGCTCCACACCGGAGTGTCGTAGCTACCACTCGTCTACCTCCCGCTGCAAGTTCCGTCTCGACCAATGACGTATCATCGCTCATTGAGAAAACATCACCTCAGACACATTTCTACTTTCAATCATTTCTCACGGCTTCCACCCAACCTTCCTCTCCAAACCCAAGTTGATCCCCCCCCCATGGGAATTTGCGGCAAAACCAAATCCTCAACTACTTAACGAAATCCAAGCACTTCTTCTAAAAGGCGCCATCCGTAAAGCCCAAATCCAGATCATCCCGGATTCTACAGCATCATTTTCCTCAGACCCAAGAAATCCGGCGGCGAGAGGCTAATTTTCAAGCTAATGGAGCTAATGGAGAACTCACACTTCAAAATGGAAACTTTCGAAACCATCCTCCAGAACCTAAACAAAGGCGACTGGACCATCTCCCTCGATCTGGAAGATGCCTACCTCCATGTCCCACTTCACAAGGCAGTCTACCACCTCTTCCGATTCATGTACAACGAAACCGTCTACAAATTCACTTGTCTACCATTCGGACTAAACGCCGCCCCAAGAATCTTCACATCGATCCTAAAACCTGTCTTGGCTCACCTACACCAAAACCAAGTACCAGAAGTGCCTACCTAGACGATTGTATTCTAAACCATGAATCACCCAACCGACTAATCTCAAACCGAGACTTCACCACAAGACTACTTTCGAAACTAGGATTCGGCATCAATCTTTCAACTTTCTAGGGGCCAAAAAAGTGTGCTACATCATCGTAGGAGAAAAACGTCACTATTCGAAACGGGCACCCAACCACTGATCTCTACGGATCGACAGTCGCTGCCTGTTGATGTAGTTCCCATCGAGCGTCCAGTTTGGCGGCCAATTGAGGCGTGATGAGTTTGTTCGTTTGTGTGTATGTTCATTAGTGGGGTCTTCTTTAAACTCAACCTTTTTATTGCTAAAGATTCGAGTGCTCTCAAGTGGTCTCCTTGAGTATTGTTAAACTTGAGCAGCACTGTGGATCTTTCCCATGCAATGTTGTGCTGGAAGTTTTTGGATTGCTGGGCAATTCCATTCAGCTTATCTCCTCTTCTTGTCGCCTCCACGTGTTCTAGAATTCTTTCTTCGAATTTTCGCTTTGTCTCGCCTATGTAAATGTGTTGTCATCACGCCTCAATTGGCCGCCAAACTGGACGCTCGATGGGAGCTACATCAACAGGCAGCGACTGTCGATCCGTAGAGATCAGTGGTCGGATGCCCGTTTCGAATAGTGACGGTTTTCTCCTATGATCATGTAACAAACTTTTTTCTCAGTTTTTTTCGTGAGCTTCTGATGAAGAAGAAAGGTTAATTTCTTCGAAAATTCAAGAGACTAGTAGTTGTTGAGTCTTTGTTGGTGGTATTTGTGTACAAATAAGTTCTAAAATGTCAGATTTTAGCCACTGTAGTAGCCGATTACCGGCATTCAATAAATTGAATTGTGTGTTTCACGTTAATGTGAATTATGTTTCCTTACAATAATAATTTTGCTAATGTTTTTTGACATTATTATTATTATTATTTTATTTCAAAAATTCTGCCCACATTTTTTTTGGACCACAGGTACAAAAAGTGCCGAGTTACAGATTATACAAAAGGACGAGGGAAATGAATTATGACACAGCAAAAACTACAAGCAATCACCGTACAGTACTAGGACTGTGCGAAAATCGAAACTTTCGATTCGATTTCGATTTTATTATGCTGTCGAAATCGAATCGAATCCGTCAGAATCAAAATCGAAAAATTCGATTTACGAGATTCCCACCGAGTAACCAGATCCCCATCGAGTAACGAGATGAATTATTTTCGATTTTATGAAAATTTTTAAGTAAATATACTGAATAACGTTTAACAAACAAATTTGAATCAAGTAAAGCATTAACTTTAGTCAAAAATGTGTAATGACTTCATTTTATATGGCAACTGTGCATAGTACCATGTTAATCATTGCTAAAATAGTGTAGTCATTGCCTTACAACATGCCAGTTTAAGTTTAGCAATCAACTGAGGGGCAATAATTTGCCAAACTTGCACAATATATGAAGTTAATTTGACTAAATAAAATCTAAGGATGATGCTACTCAAAAGGAGGAGTGGGGAAGGTGGAAGCTTGCTTTCTAACTTTGTGTTAAAACCAAAATGTAGTTTTGCACATTAAATGAAGACATAATTCAAAGTTCAATGTATTGGAGTAACATTAGTTTACAGGAATGTAATTACTTAAAATTAATATCTTTTTCAAAGGCTAGCCCTTATTGATAAAAATTGAAAAAGAAATATTTTAAAATCGAAAAAGAAAAAAATTGAATTTCGAAATCGAATAATAATCGAAATCGAGATGTTCTTCCCCAAAATCGATCGAAATCGAATCGAACCCTAAATATTAATACCGCACACCCCTATACAGTACTGCATGCCACGTACTGAAGGTGTACTCCTTGCACAGTGAAAATCTGGTCACTGCCTGCACCAGAAGGTTAGGAGAAGCCAACACCTGAACACGAGTTCCCCAAACAGCTTTTCTTCTGATAGCTCCAAAGGATGGGAGGTTGTTCTCAACCATTAACCTAGTAAATGAGTTAACTAAGTTAACTTAGTAAATGATTTTCAAATGTTCAAATGGTTTTAAAATTGTTTTAATTAAATCGTTTGAGGAGCCGATTACAGCTGTGACTTGTGTTTTTCATGGCTTTTACTAAGTTTGTTAGAGCCGTTGGGGTAGTCAAGATGAAATGCCTAACGTAACCAGGGAATTCCAATGACTTGATTTTATTTTGTGTTCAGTTAGGTCAGTGTTGGAGGATCTTCAGTCAAATACAATTTCAAAGCTCACGGTCAGGTCATTCAAGCTTTCAAGAGGAGATTTGCACCCGCGGCAGCAAAGAAAATAAACTTGGTGTGGTTACTTTGGACGTGTCGATTCACTGTGGATCTTTTACGCTTAATTCAAATATTTTTACTCAACAGTTTGGGGCTGCTGGGCAAATTTTCGGCAAACATTTCAATGTAACGAGAGGACACTCTAACGAGGGAAAAACGAGCCTGACGAAGACAAACGAACTGTAAAGTTGAAATGTTTGCCGAAAATTTGCCCAGCAGCCCCAAACTGTTGAGTAAAAATATTTGAATTAAGCGTAAAATATCCACAATGAAAAGAAAATAAAGATGACGATGCTCCCATTTGCAGGCTGTAGTGGAAGGAGTTTCGTCCGTGGAAGAGAATTTTACCTCAGTGATGTATCATTCGGCTGTAGTGTCCAGTCGAATACAACATTGTGTCGGGAGACGGAATGGTGGCAAGAAATAGTGAATAAACGAGGGCTGAGAAGTTCTATAGATGCCGGATGGTTCTTTGTCTACGAATCGTCAGGTTGGCGTGTCCCTATGTCCCTGATTCGATTGGGCACCAAGAAGGGAAGAACTCAAGGCTAAATGAGAAATCGGATCAGAAGAGGGAAGAAATTTGGAAAGCGAAAAAGCAACAAACTGGCTTTTCACCAGCCGGCATCTGGCGTGGTGGCCCCTCTAACTGCAAGAAGAAGAGTGACGAACTGACTGTTAAGCAGTCAGGTAGAGTATCCGACGAGATAAAGCGAGATGTGGACAGTAAGAGACGAGAATTTAGCAGTATTGATGTTGGGTAGTCATCGTCGAGAAGGCAAAGTCGTCAAGTGGGTGCCAAGTTGCCATGAAGTCAAGCCAAAGCATCACAGCTCATTAAAGTTATCGAGTGGTTGAGGTTTAAGAGCGCATAGTCGGCAGGTAGGTATGTCATTCCATCTCCAGCACATCAGACCTGCTTGTTACCTAGACTCTACATCAACAGACACAGGAAAATTCTAAGCAATGGTCGCTGAAGTCGAGTGAACGCGCTTTAAAACTTTGTCTATCAAGTGTTCGAGGAATTTGGAAATGGATTTGTGCCTTCACCTGTAGATTAAGGAGGGCAGGTCACTGTTGGGGTTGTATGGTAGGATCCAAATTTTATTTTTCTTCAGCAGTCATTCACTTACTGTATCCCTAGTTTGAGTAGGGGGCTAAAGGAAATCCCCTTTTCGGGGTATTGTCTGCATGAAGCTCATTACTTTCGCTGGACTTCGGAGTTGGAGTGGTTGGGGACCTCTTAGTAGAGAAAACAGACAATGTATTTGTGCTTTCGGTAATAGGCCACATTCTGGCTAAACAAATATCAACGTTTAGCAATCAATGAATCGTGGAAATACGGCGTTGGGCAGCCAGTCATACCCTAGTTAGACAATGGTGGTGACAGACTGACATCAAAGGAAAACGGGGATTCTCGTTGACAAGTCCCAGGGGCGAACTGAACCAGCTATTGTGGAACGACAGCTGTAAAAGGAAGGTTCAGTTGTCAGGAAGTTGTTGAAGTAAGGGCACATACTCCTTCAGCTCCCCATGAATCCATGTCGGTCCTGCTTTATGTTCACATCTGTAGCATCATCTTCAGCTCAGGGACAGTGTGTTCCTGACAACTGGCTGATGCGTAATGTTTGTGCACCAACTCTGGTGAAAGAACTATTTCCTGTGTCTCCCATCTTTCACCAAGTTGATCAAGAGTGTCGTCAGCTTCGGTAATTATGGAGCGATTATTGCTTTCTATAGGGTAGCTTTTGACTAGGAAAGCTTCTCAATGAAGTTATCCACTGTGTGAAGGAAAGGAATGATGTCCTTGTTCAAATCGCTGTGAAAACTTGAGTCTGTAACAATCAAGGAACTGGAAAACCGGCAAGCACTGTTTACAGTGGGAAACTATGAGACAGACTTGAAAAGGAAATAGCACAGTGAGGTAACTGGCCAAATCTTCGCATCTTCTATTTATGAAGCCTGCATGGGTTTCATAAGGAGAAGTAAACGGATGGAGTTTCGTGGAAGGACGTAACCTTGTTCAGAAACCTCATCTGAAGGGGCTGGTGTGGTGGCCAAAGCCCACAATCTTGGTGACTGATGTTATTTCTTGCAGCAGGGTCAAATTTAGGGTGTTTAGGCTTAAACTATTTAAGATTATGAGAAAGGAAATTACTTTACGTGAACCAACGTAGTGAGTTAGTCTCGAGAAGCCAGGACACACGGCGCCACATATGCTGCAAGTGATGCCATATAGTGGCCTAGTTTCAAACTCCAGCTACATACAAACATTTAAATAGCAAATCGGTTGGCCAACATACAAAACGGAGTTACAGAGGCCAACACAACTAGCCTAACTTAATTTACAACAATACTACCCCTTGTTGGCTCTTCAACACGTACGAGGACAAGAAAATGTCCTTTAAACGTCTTTTAGTCCAAGTGCCAGCAAGTGTTCACTGGCTTTTTCTTCGGGAGTGTCTTTGTTAAAATGTCCGACACATTTGCGGCTGAATGTCTGTGCATAAAGTTCACTACTTTCTTGGATACAAGTTCTCTGATGAATTGATACCTCAAGTCAATGTGTTTACTTCACTCAGATGTCACTTCATTCTTTGCGAGACAGATTGCACCTTGTTTGTCCATATTTATTAGGCAGTGGAACCTTTTCACCTGCAGAGGCCCCTAGGTACTACAGAAATTCGGGGCCCCAAATGTTCGACAATTTTGTATATATTAAATTCGCTTGTATTTAAAAACTGGAAAAGAACTTCGCCCCCTTATAAATACTGTTACGGACGCCTTCACTCCCAGCTAGCCTTGCCATGGGAGCAACAGGCACCCAGCTTCCGGAACTTCCTCCCGCACACGTTCTCTTTCGCCTGGCACCAACATGGCTGATCAGTCGTCCTACGCGGTCGCTCCTCAGTTCATGTTGGGCAACCAGCAGGAGTCAGGCCCGAAGTGACATCACCCGATCTGTGAGACAACATGAGTAAGATTAAACCCTTGAACAGCAATTGGACTCGAGTGAATCAATAATAAGACAAGTAAGTGACATAATTGAGTGGGCTACTGGCCATCAAACCCAGTTAGCCCACCTCGTGGCCCCGAACAATGACGTGAGACGACACGGGAAAGTTGAGGCGCCGAGAGCCCCCAACAATATAGCCTTGAGTGGTATTGGTAAGGAACACCCAACTTCTTGTGACCAAGGGCGTCCGCAAATTGGGACACGTTCTCTCCTCCCCCCTCCCTACCCCTTTCCTGAACATTCCTTCTGCTGAATCGGGACTAAACTCCAAAAAATTGTATTACAACAATTTATTTGGAAATAAATAAAAAGTTTACCAACAGTTAATAAGGGATTATCAGGTAAACTAGTTTCCCCCTTTTGGCCTTTTAACACTAGTGACGCCCCTTTCAAGCCCAACTAACTTGTAAGGAGAGCCGTAGCTTTAACATATACATGGAATGCTACAAATATTTACCAATGCTACATGGTAAATATGCTACATGGTAAATATGCTACATAGTAAATGCTACATGGAATGCTACATACATTTACCAAAACCGAAAATACCTCACCTGCTACCTAGATTAATTCACAGTTACACGCCTGCACCACGACAGAACAGTTATGGGCAGCTCATTAAAACAGCGTCAACAGAAGTTGGAAGTTGGGATGACGAATTACATGGATTCGTCTCACCTGTAGCTGCAATTTGTTTACAATATGTGTACGGTTTCGGTACTGGTACTTGATAATAGATAACGCTCCGGGCCGCAACTACATCTCTGGGGGCCCCGGGCAAACCATCAAGTGGGGCCTTCTTCAACAACTATGTGAGTATTTTATTTGAGAACATTATTTGGCATTAGCCAACCTTCATTTCCTTGTTTTTCCTTGTGCTGATTCTACTGTTTGTAGGGCCCCGAACTGTGTTTGGGTTATAGGGTCTCTTCTCAGTATGGGGCCCGGGGTAGCACCAGTGTGCCGCAGCTAGCCTATCTCAAATGGGGGGTTTCAAGACAAAATTAGGGCCCCAAAAACCTAACCAATCTTGGGTTCAAGGTTGTGGACTATTTTAAGGCAAGATTTGTGTAAAAATGTGAGTCCTTCTTTGAATTTGGGGCCACCTTGCCTCATGGGCCTGGGTGCCTTGCACCCTTTGCACCCGCCTAATTGCGGCACTGGGTAGCACCTCTTATTAAATGAACATGGTACGCTATTTACCAAAACTGTCCCTTGATCGTCACAAATCAAAGTGCGAATTTTCGATGGTCTTTTATCTTTTAGTAAGATCTCCCAACTTCCTCAGGCACTTCGAGCGTTGAACGCCTTTTGACTTGGAGAAACGGGAAATTGGTTTGAATTTCCCGCAATCTTCCGGTTTGGGAGGAGGGATAAGATGCAGCGAGCAGTGGCTCCATCTGTGGACCTTGGGAAGAGATAGGAGTGAGGAGCGCTTTCCACTTGCAATTCAATCGTTGTGTCAATTCTGGTGTACTAATCCGTTTGACATCGGAATGTGAGGCTTCTTGGTTGTTCATGAGAGATTTTTTGGCATTCTGGAAGTGATGGAGATGGAAGTGATGGAGATGCTTTCCATAGCTCGAAGACGTGGCTCAGACTGTGTGTCAGATTTCAGAAGCATTGTGGATTTCTTCCAAGCAATTTTGTGATTTTTGGAGATGTGATGAGCAGCAACTGCACTTCGTTTGGCTTTCCGTTTCTCCACAGCCTTCATGTTTTCTCGAACTCGTGTGCTAATTCGACGTTTGGTTTCACCCACATAGATGGCGTTGCAGTCCGAGCACGGGATAGCATATACCGCTGCCTTGTTCTGCGGGAGACTGCAGAGAACCTCGGGGTCATCTGAGGGGGGAGGAGGGGCAGTTGTGGTGTCTGTGCTTAGGTGTAGTGCCTGGCAAGTCTGTGGGATCACAGAGCCGACGTTCTTGCTCTCAGACCTAGTGTTGTATCGGTGGTTGACCCACGTAGCTTCAGAGAAAGCTCTCTTGGTCCTGACAGATGTTCCTCAAGGAGAGGGGGTAGCAGCAGGAGGGTGCGGTGGCCCAGTCTCTGGAGGTGGTGGAGCGTCGGCGAAGGAGCTGGGGCCTGGGTGTGCTTCTTCTTTGGTTGCAGCAGTGATTTCAGATTCGGGGGGAAGGGTTGCAAAAAAACATCGGACACCTCCCCGGGAGAGGACTCGCTTCACACGGTCTCCCTTGCTGGGGCAATAGGACACAGCTTGGAAAGGCGCTGGGGACTGCATGACTGGAGACTGGTTTTCCAGGCATCTCCTAGCCTTAGCGATGGCCTTATTAATCAGGCAGGCAGGAAAGCCGAGATTGAGAAATTTCTCCTTGGCTTAGAGGAAGTGCTTGGTTGCATCTGCGTTGGACATCGTTCGATACTTGATCCGTACCATCTCGTTATCGAGCACAGCGAGGAGTTGTGACTTGGGACACCCGGAGTGGAAAGGAATCATCCTAGTGCTCTGGGTGGGCTTGGTGTACGGTTCCCAGACAACGGAATTGCCTCGTCGACGGACTAGAACGTCTAGAAAAGGAAGGCAGCCGCGTTACTCAACCTCCGACATAAACTCAAAACAGCTGCTCCAGATGTTCAAGGTATGCTTGACAGGTTCAAGACGGTCTTCGGGAAGTGCAGTGAAGGTATCATCATTATATCTAGTCCACACTCGAAGCTCGGGGTGAGAGGACAAAACGTGTGCATCTAGAAACTGAAGCACAATCTCCACCAGGCACGGTGAACACGAGTACCCCATGGGGGTGCCTCGGGTCTGTCGGAATAACTCTTCGCGGAAACTCACAAAGATGTTCGACAGGAGTGTCTTGAGGATGCGTCTGTCCAGCTCAAATTCTCTCTCATTAATATCGAGTTTACGGGCGGGTTGGGCGAACATCTCCAGTGGCTTGTGGCTAAGACTTGGAAACAACGCACGGACATCAAAGGATGTGAGAAGGTGTCCAGGTTGGAGATAAAGCTGGCTGAGGATCATCGTGAATTGGAGGGTATTGGAAATACAACTAGTACCCCAGAAATATTTCTTCAACCGAGGACTAAGGAACCAGTCAAGCCGCTGGGCGGGCCCTCCTTTTGCGGAGGTGATAAGCCTGAGTGAAGCCCCCTCCTTATGGATTTTAACTTGGGCAAACACCTGGGGTAGCTTCGAGTCGGGATCAGGCCGGAGCCATCATTGACAAGTTGGGCAATGCTCGTGGTGAGGTTCTGGTGGAATCTGTTACCAAGATTGTAGAGTACAGGGGTGTACAGTACTGAATTTTGGAGTTCATCCAGCACCTTGGAATCGTACTCAATCCTATCCATGACGATGGTGGTGTCGCCTTGTCGGCCCTTGTGACAACTATCTTATCATTGTCTCCCAGAGATCGAAGCGCAAGAACCTGTGCAGGGGTTAAGTTTTTTCGCAACCCCCCGAATCTGAAATCACTGTTACAACGAAAGAAGAAGCAGTCCCAGACCCCAGCTCCTTCGCCGACGCATCCACCACCTCCAGATACTGGGCCACCGCACCATCCTGCTGCTACCCCCTCTCCTCGAGGAACCTATGCCAGGACCAAGGGAGCTTTCTCTGGAGCTACGTGGGTCAACCACCGATACAACACTAGGTCCCAGAGCAAGAACGTCGGTGCTGCGATCCCACCAACTTGCCAGGCACTACACCTAACTACGGACACCACAACTGCCCCTCCTCCCCCCTCAGATGACCTCGAGGTTCTCTGCAGCCTCCCGCAGAACAAGGCAGCGGTGTATGCTATCCCGTACTCATACTGCGACGCCATCTATGTGGGCGAAACCAAACGTCGAATTAGCACACGAGTTAGAGAAGGCTGTGGAGGCTGAAGGCTGAAGGCTGTGGAGAAACGGAAAGCCAAACGAAGTGCAGTTGCTGCTTACCACATCTCCTAAAATCACGAAATTGCTTGGAAGAATGCTTCCAAGAATGCTTCCACAATGCTTCTGAAATCTGACACACAGTCTGAGCCACGTCTTCGAGCTATGGAAAGCATCTCCATCACTTCCAGAATGCCAAAAAATCTCTCATGAACAACCAAGAAGCCTCACATTCCGATGTCAAACGGATTAGTACACCAGAATTGACACAACGATTGAATTGCAAGTGGAAAGCGCTCCTCCCTCCTATCTCTTCCCAAGCTCCACAGATGGAGCCACTGCCCAAACTGTAAGCTCAAACATGTGCGGGAAATTCAAACCAACTTCCCGTTTCTCCAAGTCAAAAGGCATTCAACGCTCGAAGTGCCTGAGGAAGGTGGGAGATCTTTCTAAAAGATAAAAGACCACCGAAAATTTGCACCTTGATTTGTGACGATCAATGGACAATTTTGGTAAATAGCGAACAATGTTCATTTAATTTCTGTGTTACCAAGTAAAACAATGAGCCTTTCGGCCTATCGGGAAGCACCTCCTTCCGCATCCCCCTAATTGCAGCCCTGATGGTGCAGTGACACCTGCTGAACCATTTGTGAACGGCAAGCTAGCATTCCGTCCGTTTCTTTTTCATCGAGAGATTTAGAGAAACACGAGTATGGTTTATAAAGTCAACATCACCATTAGGTATTGCACTCAACGTCAATCCTGTTTTGTGATGCAGTTTTACGTTAACCGCACACCATACTCTTGCTGAACCACTACCAGGAAAAGAAATGTCTGCTGTAGCTTATTGGAAATTTATAGCAAACAGCTATAAATAAATCACAATAATAATCATGGACAACCTGGAAATCAAATTAAAAATAAATAATAAATTTTTGAGCTGGGTTAAGACGACGTGATTGAGGAAGCGACGAGTAAAGTGCAGTATGATTTGGAACGGGTTAATACCTAGGCTACTTGTAAAAAAAAAACATTTGACATTTGGGGGGCCCCATTTAACTCTGGACCCTAGGCGCGCGCCTAGTGCACCTATGCTTAAAAGTGCCACTGATTTATGGAGATCGGCGTCTTGATAAACTTTCTCATTCAAACCTCGTCTAGAAAGTTTTTCAACCACAGGACTTCCTTCACTACATGTCCCATCGCAAGGTATTCTGCCTAAACAGTCGAGAGTATTGTGACTTCTTGTTTCTTGCATCTCCAAGAAACATGCAAGCGTATCCGCTAGAGGATTTCTTGTCTGTTATGTCCGCCGCCCAGACATAGTCTTAATAGAACTGATCCTTCTCATTGGTCTTTCGTTAGCGCCACTTCATATCCTTCATCTTTTTTTAGGTAAAAAATTTCAAATTATGTCGTAACGAAGATGGAAGGGAAGGGAAGGGGGGGGGGGGGGGATTTACGTCAAATCTTAAGACGTTTGCTTAGGTATCGTATGATGTGTTTCACTCCTTGCCAATGTTCTTTTGTGGGTCTTTCACAGAACTGGCTCATATTTATATAAGCCATCGCATGGGCCTGGTCCGGTCTTGTACCATTTGCTACCTATGACCTCTTTATAGGTAGGTGCTTACTATCTTGAAAGTTGTCTTCGTTCTCCTATTTGCAGTTCTTCTCATTACTTCACGCCAGGATCTAAGGAAGTTTATGCTGGCTTTGCATCAGCCATCTGAAAGGTTTCCAATATCTTCAGTGTAAGCTGTTTGGGTTTAAGAAGATAGATCCACCCTGTCGGCATTAATCTTCATGAAGAGTATCTCCTTATCTGCTTCTAGATATCTCGACTTGGATCTGTTTTAGATCTTATGCTTGAAGGCTTTTGAGTACTTTTCTATTTATCACAAGTAATGAAACTGTTGTTTACACACACATTTCCACAAACTAGACACTTACTCCTATGTCCAGCAAATTTTCGACAACTAACTGTTGTCATCATCAGGCTTTTAAGGTTGATTTAGTCCCTGATCACATCTTGCTTCAACGTTGTTTACAGGTGCCGTTTTCGAACTCGCCGGTAATTGTAGCCTACTACATTCCTCAGTCTTCTTAAGCCTACTGGTGCCTCTCACATACTTTTTCAG
>JAHWFP010167373.1:153467-228351 GCA_023313725.1 Lithobius niger | reverse complement strand
TGCATAAAAAACCACTGATGAACATTCAAGGACCATCAAATCCTAACGTGAGCCACCTGGTTAACGGTGAACTGGAAAGAGAATTGAGTAGGCGATGGGAAATGAGCGAGCAGCAGGCAGACGTGCAACGGCCCGAAAAATGTAGTAGGCCACAATTACCGGCGAGTTCGAAAACGGCACTTGTAAACAACGTTGAAGCAAGATGTGATCAGGGACTAAATCAACCTTAAAAGCCTGATGATGACAACAGTTAGTTGTCGAAAATTTGCTGGACATGGGAGTAAGTGTCTAGTTTGTGGAAATGTGCGTGATTTTTTAGTGAATTGACTTTTCCGGAATTTCATCATGTTCCACAGTACGAACTTCAACGAAGTTTTTCGTGTTTACACAAATTCTAACAATTAACCTTTGTTCCAAGTTGAAGTGTACACAAGGGTTGGCTATGGACTCTTCTAGTCCTACTTCTTTCAAGAAGGTGTTCCATTCTCAACCCGATTGACGGAGTCCATATGTGTTATTCTACAGTCTGCATATGTGGCTCTCCTGCTACTTTAGATGACTGGATGCGGCTGTTCCATGTAGATTTCCTCCTTAAGTGTTACGTGTAGGTAAGCTGCGGTTATGTTCGTCTGGTATATTTCCAAACCAAGTTCTGCAGCTGTTGCAATTAGGAGTTCCCTCCGTTTTGAGCTTGATCACTGGCGATAATGTTTCTCTGTAATCAATGCCCTCTACTTGGATAAACCCTCAGGCAACTAGCATCGCATTGTAGTGTTCCCAAGTGTTCTCCATCTTGGTTGCATATTTTCTTAGATACCTATTTGGAGATTGGACATACCTTTCTTCCCTTCGGTCTTGGTACTAGTTCCCATGGATGGTTTCTCTGAGGTTGTCCATGGCATTCCATGGCATTCCATTCTTGAGATTTTGAACCCTTTGGAGCATCTTCTGGCGTTATTTTGGTTCATCTCATTCTTCCAGAAGTACAATTGTGGCATTGCACTTGAGTTGAAAATCTCTCTTCGCAGCTTGTCTGAGGGATTATGAATAGTAGCCCCAGCCTCTTCGAGTGGTAGTGTGATACTGTCAATGTCACAGTGTGCCTCGTCTCAACTTCTAGGAATTTTTCTTCAGCAGTTGGGGCTTGCCTCTCCCCCTGCTTTGATCGCTCATATTTTAGGATAACTGCTTCATGCGCTCCCTGCACCTTGTGTCTCGTTGGGTCGCATACAATACAACAGTTCTGACACGTTGCCCCTTGTTACAGGTTCAGCTGTCTTCTTTTGAATGGGAATACATTTTCCCTCATTTCTCACATCTCAACTCAAAATATTTCATCTTCTTTAAAGTTCCACAATTTGATAGGCCGAAAGGCTCTGTTTTTTACTTGGTAATTCAGAAATCACAAGGAAAGGTGCACGCTATATACCAAAATATCCCTTGATTGTTGCTAAACGAAAGTGCGAATTTTCAATTGCTTCCTTTCTTGTTAGAAAATCTTCTCCCACCTTCTTCAGGCACTCTGAGGGTTTAACACTTTTAGACTTGGAGAAACGGGAAGTCGTTTTGAATTTGCCACTTGTGTTCATGCTTCCGGTTGGTGAGGAAGGATGGGGTACTGTGAACAGTGGCTCCATCTGTGGAGCGTGGGGAGAGGGTTAAGGGAGGAATACTTTCCACTTGCTATTTCAATTTCTGAGTAAACTCTGATGTAATAATCCTATTGACATCGCGATGTGAGGCTTCTTGGTTGTTCATGACTTTTCCTGGCTGAAGTAAACTGTTAAAGAAAACTGCATCCCTAATCTCTCAAGGGGGATTTCAATATGTGACTCTACTCTCCAACCCATAGCAACTAAGGCAAAAATTCAAGCAGGTATTGTAGAAAGAATAAACTTTTCCATACTTTAAATATTAGTGTTGACTCCAGTGGTGAAGCCAGAAGTTTTCTGTTGCGTGTGGTATTGTTTCAGGGCCCCTTGGTGATATCTCAAGAATCACCCGTGAAACAGGAAGGGCAAACTGATGTTAATGGATCTTTTTAGTCGTTTTAGATTAGTAGTCTACATTATAATTACTAAGGCTGTACTAATCAATTTGTGGCTGATCGGATCGGAAGCTGTTCAGCAGAAAAAATACTGATCAATATTTTTTCTGCTGAACAGCTTCCGATCCGATCAGCCACAAATTGATTGGTGGACCGATCCAATTTAACCGAACCGATCGCTACAGATTTTTAACAATTTTTTTTCTGGCTTACACAAACTTGTAGGCTAATAAAAACATTGGAATACATTTTTTTTATCCAAATAAAAGTAAAAATTTGTCTGTTATTAACCTTAGCCTACACAATGTAAAACATGTAGGCCTAGCCTAAATTAAAACAAAAGGTAACAAACATGTGGAGAAACAGAATTTATTTATTGTCAAGAGCCTGGCAAAAATCGAAAATCTGCAGGTTTTTGTTCACCGAACCGATTTTTGCCGATCAGCCCAAAATCTGCCAAAATTTGTTCGGCTATTTCTGTTCGGTACAGCCTTAATAATTACCCTGAATTATAGCATCTGGGCTCACCATCATCTGCATATCATCATAGTGAGCACAGGGTGCCATATGTTGTTCCCACTGAATAGCTGTAGTGACAGTAATTCACTGGCACTGCCTGGGCACTAACATTACGACAAACCACCCTAACAGTTTCACGCACAGAAGGCTTGGTTACGATTGTCGAAATGGTGGATGGCTGAAGCAAAAACTTAATTGTCTGATATATTGGGACCTATACAGGGGAAAAAATTGTTGAAGATTCAATAGAAAAATGTGACCGGGGTGGGAGAGGGGTAAGTATATTGGAGGGAGAGTGGGGAGCATGCCTCCCAGGATGGGAGCAGGGCAATTGTCGAAGATTCAGTATAAAAATGGGACCAGGGGTGTGGGCATATATTGGAGGAAAACGAGGGGCATACATCTGGGGAGGGGCAGCAGGGCAGCCTTTACACTTTATTTAAGCATACAAAATTGGGTGGAGGATGGACATACACATGATAAACTAGACTGTATCGGTGTTGCTACAGAGCGCATCCAACAAGACCAAGTGCAGGGAGGAGTGACTAGGAAGGGAGGGGGGTTTGGGGGCAGATATACCATCCCCCCATTGATGAAAATATTGTAAAAGATTCAGTACAAAAATGCAACCGAGGGGAGGCATATATTGGAGGACTACTAAGATCTAAGAAGGAAAATTATATTGCCAACGGTGCATCCAGCAACACTGTGCGTAGCAGGTTTTCAGCTAGTTCATTAAGAAAACAATACTGATATGAATGCACATAGTTTGTATATATTTAAAAAATTTGGCATGTTCTTTTTAGATTTCGACTACATTGCAGCTGAAATGGATAGTGCTTTTCCACCGGAAATGGATAGTTTTCGATCTGTCATGCCCTACTTGGGTTTGAGTGACAAGAAACTTGTTCCTGATCCTGTCCTTTTTAGTGATTCAGATCCACTTGGGTCTTACCTTGTCACTAACGTTACAAAAGGAAAATTAACTGATAATGAAGGTAAAGGCTTTAAGATGCATTTTATTGTTATTTTTAAAATTATGCTTGCTGTTTTCATTGTTTTGGAACTAAAGTAGTGAAGCACTAGGGCTAAAAATAATACACTCGGATCAAAATAATGTCATCACAATATGGTAAAGCTAGCTGAAAACTTGTGTGCCTTCTTAGGTCAATTCATTAATGCTTATTGTTGCTTGGCTTTCAGGTTCTGCAAATACAAAAGATAAAACTGAAAATAAACGTAGAACTTTAGGGGAACAAGCCATCATGCTCTATTCTGCTCATGATCGTATTACTGCTCTTAGACGAACAGCAGTGGCAGCGCAAATCCTTATTGCACGTGCTATGGTGATGCGTGCATTATCTCTTCTTTCACTAAGGTAATGCAAACACAGTACGGTATTAGGTAAAAATATGAAGGCAGTAAACTGACTCGTTGATTTACATTACCTGACATTATTTTCAGTGGTTCAGCTTGTAGTCTTCCTTCCGGCTTGGAGTGTATGGGCCTCTCAGATATTCGTTTGATTGTTCGCTTGATGTGTTTGACTGCTGCTGGACGAGTGGAATTTGTTGTAAATGACCAAACTGAAAATGTTGATGTAAGTAGTTTGTTGATCTTTTGTTGGTATATTACATACCATGGGTTGAAATAAAAGTTTAATACAGCAAGAATTTTGTACCTTACAGCAGGGATGCAATTGTAAAACATATTATTTTCCTTATGAACAGAATGCAGAGGGAGAAAATACAACACTTTATTGTATTGAAAATATCATTTTTTAGTGAGACCTTGATACAACTGAGACTTACATGGAACCATTATCTGAATACGCAAATGGTTCCATCGAAACCACCAGTTGCCGTGCCAAAATTAAGATTTAAAATAAAATTATAAATACTTACGCTTTTCAGTAGGTGTAAAGCATTATATGTTAACAGAAAAATAAACACAGCTAACTGAAAATGTATTGATTGTTTACAGTGAAATTAAACTAACACTCAAATACAAAGAACAACTGAAAGATGTCCATGTGTAGCATTTTGGACAATATTAAAGAATTTGAAATTTTCATTTCTATGTGCCATGACGAAAATATCCACTACTTTTTCGGCAACCAGTTTTGCAGCCTTATGCCTTCGTCACCCGCTGCCGTCTGTCCCTTATGCACCTCCGTGGCAGCTCAGCCAACCTTCACTCCTCGCTGCCTGCGGCCCCTCTCCAACCGTTTTAACGACTCTGCAAGCCGTCGCCCGCTGCTGCCCGCTACCTTACTTCGTTCTTCGCTGACTTCTGTCCCTCACAGGCCGTGGCAGCTCTGTGACCCAAACTCTTCATGCCTTGTTGCACCTCGCCGTGTTTCGTCGTAATTTCCAGTGTATCACACATCGCACCAACACTCAGCCACTCGTCATCGAACATCACGTCCTTCTTGACCTGCCTTTCCTGAATTGCCAGCATTGCAGTTCTTCAGCCTGCTAACCAACAACTTTCAACAACTTTCTTGGCTGCCTTGCTACCTTCACTCATCGCTACCTGCGCTCTCTCATCAATTATCGTGGCAGCACTTCGACCTGCTGTCCTCCTTCCGCCAGCATCACAGCATCATCTGCCTGCCGTCCCTTTACAACTGACCTTGACAGCGCTGCGAAATTTTTTTCTCGTCGCTGCCTGCTGTTTCTTGTCATTCGAAGTTTCTGCTCTGGGACATGTGTTCTTTTGAACCTGTTGTCCCTCACCAACCATCTTTGCAGATTCTTGCCTTCGTTCTTCGCTGACCTACACCCTCTCATTCTTCTGGTCAGCTGTCTCTCGTCTGCCAATTTTCCAGACTACAACATTCGTCCCTTGTCGTCTGATGTTCCAGTTAACTAACATTGTAAGCTCCCCCATTCTTGCCACTACCTGCCACATGCAGAACATCGTGGCAGTAATTTTTCGGACCTTCATTCCACATTAATCGCAGCTTAGGAATGATGGATCATTGGTGTAACCTACAGTAGTGAATCCAATCCACTCCTTTTTATCCTGAATCATTGATCCTCATCACCAACCTGTTCAAGAATACATCCATAAGCGGTACATTCCTCGTCAATCGCTTTGCCTCAACTCGGCCCGCCAGCAACGCCCATCCTCTCGAAGACTTTTGCATCTCTGTACTCTTGAAGTCATTTGAAGAAAAACGTCCTTCACTTCACCACCTCTTTCCTGACCCCTTGCCAAACCTCAGGAGCAATTTCACGCCAGGACATCACCTCTTGTATGATCTCAGTTCACTCTCCTCTAACACCTGCTTGCCGTCAGCAACGACAAGAATCTTCACCTCAAAGCCACTAACCCTTGCGTAAAGCACTCATCCGCCAGTTCCAAACGTCAAATCTCATCACATTGTAGCGGCCGAAGCTACGATTCTCAAGGTGCTTGTAACTTCTCCGACATCAATGTGGTTTTGACCTCTAAACTTCTAGTTCGGTGGCGGTTTTTACTTTTACGGAAAACAGCACACGTATGCTACTGGCCCAGCATGGGTAACAGAGTCATTTGTCCTAACTGTAGGCTAACTAGATAACTTTAAAGGGGGGTATTCGCTGCCACCAGGTGGGTGTTTCTAAATGCAGCTCTAAGTTTAATTATTAAGTGGTTTTCTTAAGAACTATAACTTCTACATTTAGTCTAACTAGTAGAAACAGGCGTTTTACAAACTCAGTGGTTTATTAAAAGGCAAATAAATATAAACAATTACATTTAAAATCAACTAGTGTCAGAACAAGAAAGCTTTAAATAAAAAGCACGGCGATTTTTACAACAGGAAAAATCAACAAGAATTTACATGAAATTCAACTCAAACTTCACACAACTGGGTGAAGAGTAATTACTACAATTTGGATTAGAAAATGTTTGTGGGACCTCGGGAACCCGTTATAACATGCAAACCGCGGGAATTACATGAAATAAATCTATTTGGTGCAAACCGCGGGAATTACACACAAATAGTCAAGACTATGTTTCTTAAGTCCGACCTAAGATCAAATCTGTAGATCCTTAGTATCTAGGGAAGCATCGAAAAATACGTCTGCTAAATGCAGATTTAGTGTTTAGATTAAGTTCATAATAATAAACACGGGAAAAAAAGCTGGTTTTTAGAAAGGGACCGTGAACCCTGACGTTATGGCGATGGGGGCCTAGAATGCCGACTATGGCTCCACCTCCATAATTCCCTCAAAGCTAAGGTTAGGTTAAGTTTAAAACTAAAATTTCGAATGGGGTTTCCAAAATTAAATTTTCTAAACTAACACTAGTCTAATACGAACCGACTACCTTTGCCCGGCATGGCAACATTCGGACGGGACATCTCCTATACCGACTGGCGTAGTCACCTCTGGCTTTGAGGATGAACGTGTGCTAGCTATGCATTGTGGGGCTGGGGTTTTATGCTGGAGAGGGGGGAAAGCGCGGACGTCGAGGATAGCTGCGGAGGTCTGATTGGCTGAGGGCCCGGAGAACAATAGAAAAGTCGGCAGCGCAAAGGATTTTTCGCTTGGCGCCGTTTGAAGGAACAATTATTGACTACGTGGTAGAGAGAGGCCGGTAGAGTTAAAGTCATTGTTTGGAACGTGCATAAGGCCTTTAATTACTACGGATGGTTTTCTTATTTAACCACGATGTTAAGCATCGCGACTATTGAAGGAATGCTCATATTAAATTCGGTTATTAACATTGGGATGCCAGGTTTACTTTGGGAAATTGAAAGCCAAGTCGGTTTTGCTAGGAACAACTAAGTACAAACAGAAAAGACTTAAACGAAAAGCTGCCTAAGCTCCGGTAGTTGGGATGGCAAAAGATTACGTTAAAAGATTATTATAAAATAAAAGTTACGGTTACCAGCGAATGCTAAAACGTATTTTAAATAGTTGGATTTAACATTTTATAGACGTAAAATTGGGTTTCGAATGTCGGACATTTCTCAAGTGCATCTTAGATCGTCACCTTAAATCTACTTAAGAAATATCAAAACAAAGTATCTGTACATTTATTAGGGAGGTTAAGTACCTTCGTAGAGAGAAGCTCCTCCCTCTAAAACACTGAACTAATGTTTTCGGCTTTATGCCTAAAAAATGAAAACATATACAAATTTTTACAAGTGGCGAAAATGGCGTCTCGTGCGCTACGGTGATTTTACGGCATCGGTTTCGTGCGTTTTTCTTAAGGATGCTGTGAAAGTTCTAGAAGGAATTTTCGTGTTCTGTTTGCGGGGGAAGACAGATAAAGTTCATGGCTATTAAGAGCTGTTTAGATGAGACGGATCGGACCATTTTCGGACCATTTTCGGACCATTTGAATTTCGGGGTTTTTCACGGCCGAGGCACCGAGAAAAAAAAGTGTTCGTTGCCGTAAACGAAGTTTTCCCTCAGGTTGTTGATAGTTTGAGTTGAGGTATCCTCTCAAATCGGGTGAAGAACTCAGGCCTTCTTTACAGCTCCCCACCAAGGAGATTCTATTTGGGGTTTCTGTTGAACTCCACAATAGAAGCTAAAACAGAAAAGGTTAGTGCACACAAGATATGCCAATAACTTGAACTGCCAAGCACTGTAATCAAATGTAGCGGCGCTACCTGTCTCAAGAAGGTGCTTTTTCAGGCAGCACCGACAATCTGGTGTACTGGCGATGACGTTGTTAATATATACGTGACTGTTGGACTTTAGCGAAGTTTACAGCACTGCAGTGGCTACTGCGCGGTTAGGGGGGGAGCGTCCTTGTCCTAACTATAAGTTGAATATCAACAACTAACTACTAACTAATTTGCTGCCACCACGATGGGTGTTTAATTGCTGGCTGGGAGTTAAAATAAAAATGGTTTTTGATTATTTACTCATGCAATTAAATCTCAACGAAGTCAACGGGTTGTTTAAAACAACGAAAGTTTTTTTATTAAAACATATTTAACTTCTCACACTACATTGAAACTAAGTTAGTTACAAAGAAAATATTTCAAAAAGCTTAAATAAAGCACACGAAGATTTTACATGAAAATCGGCACGAAGTGAACACATTAAAAGTTCACACACTTCAAAATTTCGAGAAGAAAAGTTGTTTGAGTCACCGGACTCTCTAAATTACAGAATGCAACGTTTGCACTAGTAAAGTAGTCACAAGTTATGTTTCTAAAGCCAATGCTGAAGATCAAACTAACTATGGTAAACCTGGTACACAACCTAAAAGAAGTCTAAGCTCTACGATTTGAACCATTTGAGTATTTAGATGAACCTTTGTTCAACATAAATAAGAAAGAAAGCCGGTTTTTAGGAAGGGGACCTTAAACCCTTAAGTTGTGGTAGTTCTAGGCCAGAAATGCCGATGGCGGTTAACTGATCCACAATCATTCTCACGTAAGAGGTTAAGTTTAGATTTACGAACTATAAATTTAGAATTTGGGTCTAAAAGAATACTTTCACAAAAAAAAACTTAGTTACCAACGAACTGCTACCTTGCCCGGCATGGCAACAAACGGACCCGTGCGGACATCTCCACTCCGACCGGCGTAGCAACCTCTAGCCTCTGAGATCTTTGAGCAGTGCTAACGATTGAGTCTGGAGCTGGGGTTATATACTCATTACCGGAAGTTGGCGCGGACGCCGAGGATAGCTGCGGAGGGGGCGTGCGGGGAAGAGGAGGCGGACATCTTGGAGGAGGAGAGACTGACCTAGATCGGCCGAGCTGTCACCACCGGAAGTTGGAGTGGCAGCGCGGACGACCGGGGTAGCTTGAGCGCTCTGACTGGCTGACGGAATTGGAGTAGTGTTTTGGTTGGATGGATTTGAATTGACAAAGGGAATTGCCGACTTGGAAACTTAGAGGCCTGGCTTTGAAGGTGCAAGTGAGTTTTCAACTCATAACAACGTGATTAGGCCTATGTTCAAAACTACGACGTTAGACATCGCACTATTGAAGGAGGGGGGGGGGACGGAGTTTTGCTATTAAAATCCACATTCAAGTTTAATAGAAGGATGGTTTCTGCTCTGGTGCAATAGTAGATAGTAAAGGCTTTAATTACAACTGGTTGAGGTTGCCATGGTCGGAGCTCTGAAATAAATACAAGATAAACACTTTTTGGAGAAAATGTCCGGTAAAATAAAATAGTAAAAAAAATGCCGTTTTGGACAAGGTAGAGTTTGTGGGAAGAAGTTACGTTACTAAATTGCTTTTATAAGCACTAGGCAGAGGATTAAAATAAACCAGCTAGTTTGTAGATGCTACAACTCTTTTTAGGTTTACAACATTATTGCGTCTGCAAGTAATGAAATAAAAATGCAATCGACGTTTTCATAACAAACCAAGACTAGTATTTGAGTTCACAATAAAAACGCAGAGTGTGAATACATATATGTGGTTCCTACAACAAACACTAAACTGGTCGGCTTTATGCCTGGAAAAAATATAAATTACAAATTTACAAGTTTGCTGTTGTGGAAAATGGCGATCGGCGATTGCGTGCGGTGCGCTCAGTTTGGAGCGTTTTTCCAATAGCTGTAGTTATTTGTAGAGGACGAAATTTGGAGTTCTGTTTTCACAGGAATAGGGATAAAGTCTGTGGCTATTAAGAGGTGAAGACTGCGATCGTTTCTGTCCATTTTCCTGGGAGTTACAAGATTTGAAGTAAAATGGATTAAGCACTTAGGCCCACGGCGCTAAGAGAGAAAAATAAATTGGTTTCCCCGAGTTTTTGATCTTTGGTGCCGGGTATCCTAACCAATCTGGATCTTTTTGGCCAATGCCTTTACACAAAATTACAAGAATACACTGTATACATGCATCAGTTGAGGAAATACACCTCCGGTGAGAAAATACATCTCCAGTTTTGAGGAAATACACCTCCAGGGGATACTTAGTCCTATCCCAGGATCGTTTTACAAAGTTTAAAAGGACACTGGTTTTGCAAAAATTAAAATCGCCGTTTTATATTTTTGGGGGACTAACGTTTTTGTGGCTTAATTAATTTTGAAGCAAAGTTAAAATTACATAAATAAAGAACACTGTTTTTGCAACCACTAACTAAATACTGTCCGCGCTGCTTCTGTACAGGAAAATCGTACAAGTATTCAGAGAGTGGGGCAAAAATTACAAATATCAAGAAACACACTAGTAATACAAAGTTAATTTTGTTGTTTCGTCATAACAAGTAAATGAGGCCGTCTATTGCTCTGGTAATACGTCCTGTACGGATTCTGCCTCTGCTCAAGTCTAGTCATTTTTTTTTTATCTGGGATGACTGCGAAATTAACCCTCCGCCTCATTTCAATTAACCTAGACTGCGATAGTTGTTAGAAAATTGGATACTATAGGTGCGCCGTAAACGACCAGCTCTATTTACTGTTAAACTACTCCCACTAGAATGGTTTAAGGTTACCAAACAACTTATACATACAAATACATCACTGGGATGTTTGTGGATAAAAACGCAACAACCTTCTAAACAGGGCTATCCTTTTTCTCCCAGGGGTAGACTGATAGTTTTTTTTATAAAGAAAACCATTTCGTATAAAACTTAAAGAAGGGCCAACCGGGAACAAGTTGCAACCCCCATAGAATACTCCTAATGAATATTATTAAACGTGTCGTACAATCTTTGTAATTATCCTTCCACATAGGAAAGCGTTGATAATGACAAAAAGAGCAAGCATAGGCACTTAAAATTTAGATGTGAAGTCCAAAACAGGGATTAACTGGAAGTTGCTTAAGGATGAGCTTCCAACAGACCAAAATGTCAAAATAGAGACACAAATTTAATTCTCAGTCAATTTTTTACTGGAAACAAAAATGTTTGAACAACTTCACTGTTTAAACAAAATACCGGCTAAGTGTGTCGGCATTGACATGTTTCTTTCCAGGTTTATAACGAACTGTATAGTCGTAGTCTTGTAGGGTAAGGCTCCACCTAAGCAATCTGGGATTTTTGCCAGACATTTGCTTGAGCCAATGTAACGAGTTATGATCTGATTCGATGATAAATTTTGTCCCATAAATGTAGGGCCGTAACTTAGCAACAGACCAGATCAAACACGCACACTCTTTTTCAGTCGTGCCATAATTCTGCTCCCTGGCTGTAAGTTTGCGTGAAACGTACAAACAAGGGTGTTCGTCTTCATCCAACACTTGGGACAAAACGCAGCCCATGCCACGTTCGGAACAGTCGCACTGTAAAATAAAAGTTTGACTGAAGTCGGGAGCTCTTAGGACCGGAAACGTCACTAAGGCAGTTTTCAAAGAGTCAAACGCAGTTTGTTTGGACTCATCCCACAAAACGGGATCTGGTGCTTCCTTCTTCAAGAAGTCTGTGAGACAAGCACAGATTTCGGAATAATGGTTAATATATCTTTGATAATAACCAACGAGGCCTAGAAAGGAACGGACATCTTTCTTGGTTTGGGGGCGTGCGAATTTCTGCACGGCAAGGACCTTAACCTCAGAGGGCGTACGAGATCCATTACCAACCTCGTGACCTAAAAAGGTGGCTTTGCTGCAAGCAACCTGCGACTTCTTTGCATTCACAGTAAGCCCTGCTTTCCTGACAGCAGTGAGAAAGTTCAAGACATTATCGAGATGCTGTGGCCATGTTTCAGCACCAACAGCAGTGTCATCCTGAAAAGGGGTGACGTACTCCTCCATGCCACGAGTGACATTATCCATTAGCTTCTGAAAGCAAAATGGGGCGTTCTTCATTCCCATATTCATCATCAGGGGAGAAAACTTCCCTATGGGAGTAGTGATAGTGGCAGCCAAGGAAGATTGGGGCGTCAAACGCACCTGCCAAAATCCACGATTCAAGTCAAAGATAGAAATAAATTTCCACTTAGCTGCACGTTCAATGCACTCCTCAATATTAGGAATGGGGTAGTTTTTGGTGACTGTGTTATTGTTGAGCTCGCGGTAGTCAGCTACAGGGCGAGGACTAGCATCTTCCTTCTGAACAATTATCATAGGAGAGCCGTGGGGAGAATCAGTTTCAACAATAAGACCGAGATTGAGCATACGCTGTATCTCTGTAACAATTAGATCTCGCTCGTATTTCGCGTGGCGATAATACTTGCAAGGCTTGACTTGAGAGTCAACAAGTTCAACGTCGTGTACAACAAAGTCAGTTTGACCTGGCAGAGTCGAAAAAACTCCATCTACTTTGTCAAAGACATTCAGTAGGTCAATCTTCTGCGATTCAGTTAAATCGCCGATCTTCTTAAAGAGAGACATGGCTTCTTTAGAAGTGAGGTGGCCTTCACCAGGCTGGCCTGTCCAGACATGGTCCTTGTGATATAAATCACGTTCGTCAGAGAGAGTGAAATTACTGGCATCTTCCCTAGGCAGATAGGGCTTTAAAAGGTTTACATGATACACGGTTTCTTTTTGCAGACCAAACGACTTTTTAATGAGGTAGTTGGTATCAGACAACCGTTTCAAAACTTCGCAAGGGCCATCCCAATAAATCTCTAATTTATTGGCTCTAGCTGGCTTTAGTACTAAGACTTTGTCACCAACTTTGAACTTCCGTTCAACTGCCTTAATGTCATAGTAAGATTTGTTTTTTACTTGACTTTTTACAATGTTCTCAAGGGAGAGTTCCCGTGAGTACTTGAATCTCTGAAGCAAGTCTAAGATGTACTCCAGGACGGATGGATGAACGTCTGGCTCGATCCATTGGCTTTTTACAAGCTCCAGTGGGCCTTTGAGGTTACGTCCGTAGACTAACTCAGCTGGAGTGAAGCCGGTGCTCTCATGTGGAGTAGTTCTCGGCAAACATGGCACCTGGAAGGCATCGTTCCCAATCGCGGGGATGCTCATGACAAACAGCTCGCAGCACTGCCTTGAGCGTACGGTGGAAGCGTTCCACGCTGTTACTCTGTGGATGATTCACACTAGAGTTCACACACTTAATTCCACATTTTTCGAGAAACAAGGTTGTGAGTTCGGAAATGAAGCATGAGCCCAGGTCAGACTGGAGCTCGCTCGGATATCCTAGTCGGGAAAAAATTACCAGGAGTGCATCAACAACACTCTGACTGTTAGCCTCTTTGAGAGGAACAGCTTCAGGGAACTTTGTTGCTGGGTCAACCAGTGATAATATATACTTGTAACCGGCCTTACTAGTAGGCCTGATGGGTCCAACAATGTATCTATTGATGGGCTCACCGTCCATGGGCACTAGCACCATGGGAGCAACAAACTTTTACCCTGTTTTGCCATTTTTTTGGCAAGTCAAACACGTCAAGACATAGGTTTCAATATCTGTGAAACAATGGGACCAATAGAAGTTGGATAACACTCTGTCCTTCGTTTTGGACTGGCCTAAATGCCCAGCCCATGCATTTGCGTGAGCAGTGTCTAACACAAAACTTCTACATTCTTTAGGAAGCGCTAACTGGTTCTTAATTACCGGCTTACCTAAAGGTCGAAAAGGTCTACGATAAAGCAACCCTTTTTCGATGAGAAACTGTTTGTTCTCATCTTGCTGCTCGATGGGAATCTCGGCAGTCTTCCAGCAAGTTTGTAAAGTTGGGCAATTTAATTGCAACTTAGCAAATTCGGTTTTGTTGATGTTCAACAGCTCAGAGAATTGATCTGTTTGGGGGCCAAGTATGGCGTCGTCTAAACTCTCAGGATTAGGGCTAACAAAACCTTGTGTAGTTTCAGGGGGAGGGACTACACGTTGTTCAGAATCGTTATCTGAGTCAATCTCATCTTCAGAGTCGATCTCACGATAATTTGGTTTCACTATCGGGAGTTGTTGGTCCACACAAGTTTGTGAACGGGTTACAGCGTTATAATACTGGGGTAACGATTTCAAACCTTTCTCTTCCAGAATAGTCTGGGAGGGAACACCCAAAAGCATTTGGAAATGATTTCCCATGTGGTCTGAGACCAAAGCCTCTGTTTTTAAAGGCCCATACGGGGTTTGGACTTCGATCATGGCAATTGCATGAGCGGTGGTTTGCTCTGTAAGAGCGTTTGAACAATGGGTGCATTCACCCGTGAATTGATCAGGACGTACAAGTTTCCTATCAATAACGTCGTGAGTAGACCCTGTGTCTCTCAACACCAAACATTTATTTCCATTCACGGACCATTCATGGATATGCTTGGACAAAACGATTTCGGGAGGATTGTTGCTCACGAAATTACACTTAGCTGCTGCATCAGCTTGTTCTTGGGCAATACGTAGTTTACACTCTAAACGTCTATGGCCGGGCCGTTTACAAAAAAAGCATGTGCCATCGTTAGTCCTTGGCACACGTGGACGATCAAACTCACGGTTAGAAGAGCCGTAGTTGTTGTTGGCCGAATCCCCACTAGTGGAGTCCGGTAAGGGCGCTGCAGTACCGGCCGGTTTAGCTGCAGTCTGATAACTCCTGTTACCACCCCGGTTGTTAGAAGATGCTTTAGAAGCATTACTAGACGGCTGAACATTAGGTTGTGTCTTGTTCGTTTTCAAAGAAACGTCTGCTGCAATTTGCTTATTGCGTGTTGTAAACTCGTCACAGAGTTTTGCTGCCTCGGCTAACGTGCCTGTCTTAATTTGATCAGGGAGCCACTTGCGGAGCGCAATTGGGCAGGCTTTCGTGAACTGTTCTAGTAAAATTAAATTCACTAGTTGGTCATAGCTTTTATTTATCTTAGCTAGTGAGACCCAACGGGAAAACAAAGTTTCCAGGTTGAAAGCGTAGTCATGAAATAATTGCTCCGGCAATTTTTCTAGGGAACGAAACTGGGATTGCACCGACTCTTTAGTTTGTACAAACCTGTCAAGAAGTTTTGTCTTAACAATTTCATAGTCATGCATGTCAGCATCTTGGAGCTGGTCACACACTTGGATTAATACTGAACCTAAAAGAAGTTGTAAGCCTACCACCCATTCCTCTTTGGGAATTTTCTGCGTTAACATAGTTCTCTCATAAATTTTAAGGAAACTGTTAATTTCTGAGTCGGACGTCCATCTATTCACTAAACGTACAACATCGGCAATTTTGCCTGGTTTGCTTACTGGTTTTCGTTGAGGGTTCGGGGTCACTGTACCACTAGATGGTCCAGAACTAGCAGAATTTAGCCTAGCTAATTCTATCTGCTTATCGAGCCTTTGTAGCTCTTGAGCGCTAGAGCGATCTCTAATTTGCGCTTCTTGATCATTTAAAGCAAGTTCGTGTGCCCTGCGTTTATCCGCATCAGCAATTTTTAAAGCTTCTAACTTTAATTCTTCGGCTTTCAAAAACAACTCATTTTCTTTAAGAGCTATTTCTTTTTTAGCTTGAATGGCTAAATCTCTCCTTTCCATGGCACTTTCTAGCGTGTCAGCAAGTTCAGTTAAAGAAACTTTGTTATCGTCAACTGCATCACGTAAAATTTTAAGTGATATTTGTTTAGAGTCACTTACTGCTAAACCTAAGTCCAAACATGCTTTCTTAAGCTCTTTGTTTTTAAGACCTTCTACAATTTCGTCGAAAGTAGCCATTTCGGGAAATTTTAACCTTACGTTCAAAAATACAGCTTGTATAAATGAAATACGGAATTAAATTGCAGCTGCAAATTAATTTTAACTTTACGTTAAGACTGAGCACGAATTTAAACGTTTCTCATCCTAATCCAGTAAGCTTTAGCAATGGAAAACAGTTTTTAACGACCCCTAGCTTTGGTGTATAAATAATTAAAATACATAAATGTTTCTAACTACAACACTAGGCTTGGCAGGCCAAAGCATATCGTATGCACACTTACCCAGAAAACACAATCACTGTGCGGTCTGTCTATCCACATCAGGCCAATCGTCCCACCGTCGATCGACAACACTGGATTCCACGGGCGCCGTAGTAGAACGTCTCTGGATATTGCTCACTGCGGCGATGGTCGTCTCATCTGCGGGCAGTCGTCTGTGCAGGAGCCCCTCGTCCGTTGTCGGCTGGTCTCTCCTCACAGGATTGCGGGGTTTGATGCTCGCATCTCGGCTGGGCAGGCGTCCACTCGGTGAAGCTGCGTCTCCAGTCGTCACTGGGGCGGGGAAAGCATTGATTTGTAACGGCAATGCGGGCGTCTCTTTCGGGGGACTATAGTAACTGAGTCCCGGACATCTTTTTCTTGCAACTTACGTCCAAGTTGCGGTTTGACAGGTCGAAGAGTTGTTCATCTGTAGTAGCATGGCAGGGGGGAAACGCTTGACGGAACAGCACCTGTTCATCCCACCGCTGCCACCAGATTGTAGCGGCCAAAGCTACGATTCTCAAGGTGCTTGTAACTTCTCCGACATCAATGTGGTTTTGACCTCTAAACTTCTAGTTCGGTGGCGGTTTTTACTTTTACGGAAAACAGCACACGTATGCTACTGGCCCAGCATGGGTAACAGAGAGTCATTTGTCCTAACTGTAGGCTAACTAGATAACTTTAAAGGGGGGTATTCGCTGCCACCAGGTGGGTGTTTTTAAATGCAGCTCTAAGTTTAATTATTAAGTGGTTTTCTTAAGAACTATAACTTCTACATTTAGTCTAACTAGTAGAAAAACAGGCATTTTACAAACTCAGTGGTTTATTAAAAGGCAAATAAATATAAACAATTACATTTAAAATCAACTAGTGTCAGAACAAGAAAGCTTTAAATAAAAAGCACGGCGATTTTTACAACAGGAAAAATCAACAAGAATTTACATGAAATTCAACTCAAACTTCACACAACTGGGTGAAGAGTAAAAACTACAATTTCGATTAGAAAATGTTTGTGGGACCTCGGGAACCCGTTATAACATGCAAACCGCGGGAATTACATGAAATAAATCTATTTGGTGCAAACCGCGGGAATTACACACAAATAGTCAAGACTATGTTTCTTAAGTCCGACCTAAGATCAAATCTTCAAATCTGTAGATCCTTAGTATCTAGGGAAGCACCCGAAAAATACGTCGTCTAAATGCAGATTTAGTGTTTAGATAAGTTCATAATAATAAACACGGGAAAAAAAGCTGGTTTTTAGAAAGGGACCGTGAACCCTGACGTTATGGCGATGGGGGCCTAGAATGCCGACTATGGCTCCACCTCCATAATTCCCTCAAAGCTAAGGTTAGGTTAAGTTTAAAACTAAAATTTCGAATGGGGTTTCCAAAATTAAATTTTCTAAACTAACACTAGTCTAATACGAACCAACTACCTTTGCCCGGCATGGCAACATTCGGACGGGACATCTCCTATACCGACTGGCATAGTCACCTCTGGCTTTGAGGATGAGCGTGTGCTAACTATGCATTGTGGGGCTGGGGTTTTATGCTGGAGAGGGGGGAAAGCGCGGACGTCGAGGATAGCTGCGGAGGTCTGATGGGCTGAGGGCCCGTAGAACAATAGAAAAGTCGGCAGCGCAAAGGATTTTTCGCTTGGCGCCGTTTGAAGGAACAATTATTGACTGCGTGGTAGAGAGGGGCCGGTAGAGTTAAACTCGTTGTTTGGAACGTGAATAAGGCCTTTAATTACTACGGATGGTTTTCTTATTTAACCACGATGTTAAGCATCGCGACTATTGAAGGAATGCTCATAATAAATTCGGCTATTAACATTGGGATGCCAGGTTTACTTTGGGAAATTGAAAGCCAAGTCGGTTTTGCTAGGAACAACTAAGTACAAACAGAAAAGACTTAAACGAAAAGCTGCCTAAGCTTCGGTAGTTGGGATGGCAAAAGATTACGTTAAAAGATTATTATAAAATAAAAGTTATGGTTACCAGCGAATGCTAAAACGCATTTTAAATAGTTGGATTTAACATTTTATAGACGTAAAATTGGGTTTCGAATGTCGGACATTTCTCAAGTGCATCTTAGATCGTCACCTTAAATCTACTTAAGAAATATCAAAACAAAGTATCTGTACATTTATTAGGGAGGTTAAGTACCTTCGTAGAGAAAGCTCCTCCCTCTAAAACACTGAACTAATGTTTTCGGCTTTATGCCTAAAAAATGAAAGCATATACAAATTTTTACAAGTGGCGAAAATGGCGTCTCGTGCGCTACGGTGATTTTACGTAGTGATTTTACCTTGATTCCTTAACCATACAAGAGGATTGTGATCAGTTAAAATTAAAAATCTTGAGCCAACAATGTAACGTCTGAGTTTATGGATCGCCCACACCACACTGCAGCATTCTTTCTCAATTGTATTGTATGGAAGCTCTCGTGGATAAAATTTCTTTGAAGGAAACAAGACTGGATGCTCATTGCCATCATTGTCTTCCTGGCACAATATCGCTCCCATACCTCGGTCACTCGTGTCCGTTTGAATAAAAAATCTCTTAGAATAATCCGGTGTATGTAATACCGGTTTCTTAGTGATTGCGGCCTTAAGAGCCTGAAGCGCGTGTTCACACGTATCATCCCAATCTACCTTTGTAGGTTCGGATGCTTTCAATTTGTCTTTCAAAGAACTAGCAAGCTGAGCAAAGTTAGGTATGTAATGTTGATAGCCTACTAACCCTAACTTTAACATTCTATTTAACTCTGCTTCAATGAGTTGTTTTTGTCTTGGTGAGTAACGGTGCAATGTTGCCTGTTTAATTGGTTCATCTGTTAACTCTAAATCAAATTCAATTAAGTTTGTTCTCCCTGGAGTTAAAGAAAATACCCTTGGTACTTGACTAAATCCTTGTTTTAGTTCCTCAATCATTTGTGGGGTCATGGTACCTAAGCTTTTAGCCATGCTAATGACTTCCTCTGGACTCAAATACTCAGGATTTTTCCCTTCCCAGATTGGGGTTTACTCAATTTCTTCAGGTGCTAATATGACATTTACTGTCATCTTGGTAAGAAATTAACACTAGCACCACCTGTGAGACTAGTATTTATTTAGTCTACTTGAATTTTCGAGGATTTCCACCGATCTTCTTCATCAGACTACACACAAAAAACTTATCACTAAAACTACCCTTGCATGCTACGGCTACGACAAAATTTATCTGCTCATGCGCTGTACTACCACTGATATTTAAGCGGGATTCAAGAGGTCTTCTCGATCGCTCTGCTGGGGTTCATAGATTTTCCTAGTTCCCTAGTTTCCACAGTTCTAACAGATCTCTGTCCAAATCCCATTCTTGCTTATTTATTTGTAACTTTTGTGCTGCATGATCAAACATGTTGAGAATGAGGGAGTGTGGGAGGCTGGGAACTAAGGCTACTACATCGAATGATACTAGTTTTAGTTTATGATCAGGAATGAGGGATATTTTCTTAATTCTATCGAGAAGTTCTTCTGTGTTTTTGATTGCATGATGTCCCCAGATGTATTTTCCGAGCCTTTTCGTGAGGTACCAATCAACTGGTTTAATTTGGGAATTTTTAGCGGAGGTGATAGGCCTGAGAGAATTTCCCTCTTTGTGTGCTTTTATTTGTGCGAAAATTTGAGGCAATTTGGAATTTTCGTCGGGAGCAGGTTTCTTGGCTTCTTCTTTATCAAGTAGTTTTTGTTCAACTACTTTATCAAGTTTGTATAAAATCATCAGGTTTACTGTCGTCAACTTTCTCATAGAGATCAGACTTTTCAATCTCTTCAATTACTTGCTCGTTGTAGTTTTCTGTGTCCATTACCACAGTTCCATTAGTTTTGTCAGTAAAACAAATAGTAATATCTGGATCGTTCCTGAGTTTTCCTATTATTTATATGTGTTTTAAACTGAGGTTTTGTCTACGTGTGCTTGGTTTGTGGAGCATTTCTTTTGTGAAGCTATGGAGTAGGCCTGGGGCCCATGAATATTTCCCTAACACTACCTGAATGTCTGCAGCCAAATTAGTGTTATAGTGGGTTTCGTTAGCTGGTAAGGTGGGGATAAATTTGGGGTCCAAAGCTAGTACTGCCCTTCTCTTCTTCAGTAATTATTTTGGTCGAAAGATTTATTACAGTTGGTGGATGTAACACTGTGTTGGAAACACTTTTAGGATCGTTTTCACTAATTTGATACGAAAAGGGGTGGACTCCCAATTTTTCTTAGTTTAGTCAAATGTCTGCGTGTGGTCTCGTTCTTGATAGTTTGACACCGAAGTTTTACTTGTGTCTCTAGATCTGTTTTTTCTCCTTCATTTAGTTTCGTTTCCAGTACTTGTTTGATTTGCGCCAAAATGGTGTGGCACTTCTTACCTTGCATGTTGTTAATTTTAGGTCTCACTTTCATCGAGTCAGTATAAATTCTCTCTCGCCTGCATGCAAGATTGAATTGTAGATGGCATCTAAATTTTGTCACACTCTGCTGCACTTTCTCGTAATGTCTAGCAAGAGAGATCACGTTAGCAGTATAGGCACTGTTCAACAACTGGAAAATCGGCAACCGACGATTACAGTGGTGATTGGAAGACATCTTGGTAAGAAATTAACACTAGCACCACCTGTGAGACTAGTATTTATTTAGTCTACTTAAATTTTCGAGGATTTCCACCGATGTCAATTGCATGGAAGTAAAGCTTTAGCATATTCACATGGTAAATTGCTAATTTAGTTTTGGTCTTATTTAAAGCTATTTGGTAATTTACTTCTCCCAGTTTTATTACTATCGTAAATGGTTCTTTCCAAAATACCTCAAGTTTGTGTTTCCTGTCAGTTTTGAGTACTAATACCTGATCTCCCTCCTTATACTGCCTATCACAGGCCCCTTTATCATAATACTTTTTTTGCTTTGGTTTGATCTTTAAGTGTTGCCTCTTCTGCTAATGCCCTACTGTTTTTAAACCTATTTAGCAAGTTATACACATGTTCAACTACTGTAATATTTACATCTTCATCCTCCCACCTATCTTTAAGTAACTGTGATGGTCCCCTAATGTTGCTACCATACACTAGTTCCGACGGTGTGAAATTAGTGGTTTCATGCACTGAACTACGAATAGCAAAGCATACTGCTGGCGAGAACACTGCTCCCAATCATTTGGATTTTCTAAACCCAAATCCCTCTAAATGTCTTTTAAATTCCTGTGAACTCGTTCCACAGAGTTTGACTGAGCCCTATGAGGAGAACTATACACAGTCTCAATCCCACGTTTCTCTAGGAAATAAGTTGTCAGTTGTGAAACAAAAATGCTGCCTTGGTCCGACTGGATCGTTACCGGAAAGCCTATTGGACAAAAAACTTTTAAAAGTTCATCGACAATTGTTTCAGAGTTAGCTACCTTTAAAGCTACTGCTTCTGGAAATTTTGTCGCGGGGCATAACGTTGTTATAATATACCTGAACCCTTGCTGTGTTCGTTTCATTGGTCCTACCACATCAATTTTTAAGCGTTTGAACGGTGTACTTATTATGGAAACCTTTACCAATGGCACTTTAGTTACAACACAAGTTTTGCCTATGCGCTGACATGTATCACATTGTTTGACCGCCTGTTCAACTTGTTTACACATCCCAGGCCAGTAAAAGTGCTGCTGAATTCTTGCCAAAGTTTTCTTTTTACCTAGATGTTCCGACCACCCATTAGAATGAGCCATATCAATTACTTGATTTATGTACTTAAGTGTTATAACCATCTGTTCAAAAACACAGTCCGTATTGCGCTGTTCCCACTGTCTGTACAATATTCCCTTCCTTAAAAAAATTCTGCTGGAGGATTTTTACTGCCGAGAACTGCCTTCCAACATCCTTCTAAGCTCTCATCTAATTTCTGAGCTTCAATTAACTCCACTATGGATGTTCTAACTAAACTGGTATACCGGTAATCTGCAGTCAAGGGTGATAGCACACTGCTAATCCTAGCTGCACCATCTACATTTACTTTGGCTTTGGCCCCTGGTTTAGTTAAATCTGGATCCTTACCTACAGATTTTACTTTTACCTTAACTTCAGAAGAATTTGCTAGCCTACTGCTGCTTTTCTGCGCCACCCATCGCCACGTTCTCCGGGAGAGCGATGTCCTTTTGCCGCCGCAAATTGCGCCAAACGAGGCAAGGGTAGAGGACATGTAAGTTAACTTAGTTATACTTGAATTTCGTTTAGGCCATTTATTTGAAAACTTAAATGTAACTTAAACAAACTTGATTTCGTACTACCTGCAAATACTTACTTCAGTAATTATGCTTAAAATCACTATTTTACGCTATCGCTGCTCATTTATCAACTAAAAAACTCCCTTTTTTAGCTTGTATCCCGACTTTCTCTCCACTCCCGCCAGGGGCGCTGCTACTCCTAACTAGGAGGCCGCCATCTTGTTTGTTCCCTTCATCACATTTTGAGCACGTCGTTAAGGAAGGACGTGTTGGGCATCGTTGCCTTTGTTTTCGAGTTTGGAAGCAGTTTTATCAACTTATTTTGGCAGAGAAATGGTCACAGTCGAGGATTCTAAAGAATTACTGCGTGAGAGACTCAAATCGAAGAAGTTTGATGCTTGTACTTGGAAGAAACAGTCCAGGGATTTTCACCCTCTTTGTCGTGGATTCAGGCCCTGTAATTTTGTCACCAAAGTTTGTGAGCTGTGCGATTTGCATCATCGGTCGACTGTGAAAGACATTTTGCATACGTGGAAGAAGTCGGACCAGAAGGCAGATCAGAGGGCCAGGGCAGCAACGGCAGTTTCAGTTTCAGTTGACGAGAGTCTTGTGGAAAAAATTCCGGAGATGTCAACGGATGTTGCCAAACAAGAGGAAGAAAACAAGATGGCGTCGACCAACGGAAACGACTTTGCAGAAATTCAAGAAAGTGTAGTGGTGCTGGATGATGCGAAGTTGGCTGACTGTGGGACAGGACAGGGGCCATTTTCAAATGAAGAGCTGCTTGCGTCGATGCAGACCACAGCCAACGTGATTTTTTATGCGAAAGCAACTCGTCTGGAGCAACAAATTACGGACAAGGTGGATTCGGCCGTATCGGGGATTGAGAAGAAGTTCGGCGTCCTTATGGCAGATATGCTCCACATGTTTCAACCATTCTTGCCCAAGGAGGAAGAAAAGTCGGGGGAGAATTCAGCTATGGCGTCAATTTCGGGCGTTGTGACGGACAACGAGTCGACGTCTGCTGTGCAGTCGCCGCGGCGACAGGAGTCGCCACGTGTCGAGCGGGAAGTTGGTAGATCATGTTCCAAGTCTGGGGGTCACGGTGACCTTGTGAAGAGTTCGGCGAAAGGAAAATCGTCTAGATCGTCAAGTCGCAGGTCAGGAAGTAATAATACTCAAATGGCCGCTCCCGGTGTTGGGAACAGCGGTTCGTATGAGGACTCCATTGTAAAATCACTAAAAACTGTAGGAGTAGTAAAGTCCAGTGAGGACAAAATTACGAAACTACTGGACATGATGAGTTCGTTTATGGCGTCAAGCACCGCCATGTCGCCGGATTGTCGCCACAACGTGAAGATGTAAAAGTGGCTCCAAAGGCGTGTCGCCATCCTGTCGTCGCCCAGTAGCCGCGTGTCGCCAGCCCGTCGCCTTCCGGTCGCCGCCCAGTCATCACCCAGTAACCGCGTGTCGCCGGCCCGCCGCTGTGTGCTGCCAGTCAGTCGTCGCGTGACGCCATTTAAAAGACAGGTACCAAAGAATGCTGAACAGTCGTTTCTGAGTGTGGATGTTCCAGCCCCTTGTGGTACAGGAGTAGGAAAAGACTCGAGGAAGAGAAGAGGGAATGTGGCTTTGAGTGACGACAAGGGGACGTCTAAAAGGAGCAAAGCTGCGGAAGAGGACGATGACGGCGCATCTGAGAGTGGCGATGAGTCTGAAGGGGACAACACTGATGACCCGTTCAATGAAGGACCAGGATATGTCCCTTGGGCGGAATTTACGGAGGTAGCGCTCAAGCATTTGAGACACACTCGTTTTTTCAAGGAGGGGCCTCCACCAGTGGAGGATACGGAGGACCCCCCAATGGATACTTTGGCAAATGAGGGTAGTTATAAGCAGCGTCCCTCCCATTTGCCTCAATCCGCAGTGATGTTTAGCCAACTGCTTAATACAGAGTCTCTGATTAGGAAAAATGAACTACCTGTGTCATCCTCTAAGCCACTGCCGCCGCATGATCCGAAGAAAACACATATGTTCTTCAAATCTGTAGGAAAAGGTGCCCCTAATAAGAAGAGATTTCGGACCTACAAGGAGGAGTGTAACATTGAGCTGGATTCTGTTCTCAAGAACCCATCGTACATTAAAACTCCCACCCAACAATTTGAAGAGGACGATGTTATGCTGAGAGCCAGCATGAGGGCGAGCTCTCAGGCGGAGCTGATTTACTCGTCATCAACCGCAGCTTTGAAGGCGATGGCGCTTGTCAATCCTGAGCTCAGGGAAAATAGGACGATTAGGGAATGTATGCACCTTCTTAAGCGAGCGTCGTCTTTTCACAAAGATAGTCTCAATTGGCAATGCCGTCTACTTATGAACAATGCTTTTCGGCGACGGGACGCCCTTCTTGAGTCTGCGACAGGGATCCCGGCGGACGTTGTGGGCAAGTTAAGACTTTTGCCAGTTCATAGTGCAGGAGACTTGTTTAATGGACAGTTACTGGTGTTAGCTCCTGAGCTCAAAGAAAAGGTGCGACCCGTCCAAACCTCGGTTAGCTTGAACCAAGGAAGCTCTAGAAGCAAAACAGTGTATGCAAAGCTCCAACATCCAGCGTCCGGACATTGGAACGAGCCATACGGAGGAAAGGGTAGCAGCAAGAAGCCCGTTGACAAGTCGAGAGACCGTTCGCCCTTTCGAGACCATCCCCCCTCTTCGTCACGCGGGAAAGGACCAGGGAGTTACCAGCGTGGCCGAGGATCTTTCCGTGGGAGGGGTAAGAGACCACCACCACGACAGTGACTGGCCATGGTCGGGGCGCCCCCCCCCCCATTCACCGTCAGGTGGGGGGAAGGATTGCCAGACACCTTGGACATTGGAAGAGGATCGCGTCGGACCCCTTCGTCATCCAGACCCTGGAGGAGGGATATACACCGCCATTCGTCACCAGTCTTGTGACTACAGACTGCCCGCCAGACTGGCTGGTAGAGCGTTCCGAAATCCCAGAACTCATCGAGGAAATCAACTTACTCGTCGTGAAGGGAGCAGTAGAAGAGGCACCTCCCAGTCCAGGATTCTGGAGTCCAGCGAGGGTGATCCCAAAGAAAGGAGGAGGTTCCAGAGTTATTTTCAATCTTCGGATACTCAATCAACATCTTGTGAAGGAACATTTCCAGATGGAAACGATAGAATCGATTCGAGACTCACTCCAGCACAAAGAGTTTACCATCTCTATCGATTTAGAGGATGCGTATCTCCACGTTCCCCTCCACCCTTCGGTTCGGCACCTGTTCCGCCTCATAGCGGGTCGGAAATCGTTCCAATGGAAGTCTCTTCCTTTCGGCTTGGCGACGGCTCCATACGTGTTTACCCGGATGCTGAAACCAGTCCTTGCGTATTTGCACTTACATCACATCAAAGCTCGTGCTTACTTGGACGATTGGCTGGTTCGGAACAAAGACAGTTTTCTTCTGGCACAGCAGTGGGAAATGTGCAGCTCCCTGTTCTTGCATTTGGGTCTTGGTATAAACCTCAAGAAGTCAAGGCCTGTTCCGAGCACCAGCTTTGTGTTCCTGGGTGCGGAGTTCGACACCTTCGCAATGTCGGTAAGACCCACGCTGGAGAGAATTGTGAAGACGAAGACGTCGGTGAATGCTTTCGTCAGGAGGACCATGGCGACGGCGAAAGAGTTGGCGTCACTCATTGTACTCTTGGACTCCAACGCCAGGCTTGTACCCTTCGGCCACTGGCGGGTGAAACCGATTCACTGGTTTCAAAAGTCAGCGTGGCAACCAAGGAACAGTTGGAAAGACATCATTCCTCTCCAGGACCTACCGAGGAAGAGTTTGACGTAGTGGACGACGAAAGAAAACCTACAGGTCGGAGTGCCCATTCACGAGCCAGTTCCGGAGCTACTCCTGTTTTCGGATGCCTCCCTTACGGGTTGGGGTGCTCACCTTGCCGGGGAAACTGTGTCAGGCGCTTGGGACGGAGAGGAGCAGGATCTGCATATCAACGTCCTAGAGCTCAGAGCGATCTGGAAAGCGCTCCTTGCCTGGAAACTGAGGCTGAAGGGTCAGGCAGTGGGCATCATGTGCGACAATGCCACGGCAGTAGCATATGTGAAGAAAGGAGGAGGTACCCACTCGAAAACACTCATGGAAGAAGCCTCCATCCTGTTCGAGATCTGCCTGCAGTACGAGATCACGCCGGTTCCTCGCCACATCGCAGGGAGTCTCAATGTATGGGCGGACGAGTTGTCCAGGGGATCGCTTGTGCCAACTACGGAATGGAGGTTAGATCCACAAGTATGCAAAGCCCTGTTTCTTCGGTGGGGAACACCATCGGTAGACCTGATCGCGACCCATCACAACACTCAGCTCCCGTGTTTTGTGTCCCCGTTTCCGGATGCGATGGCTTGGGCAACGGACGCACTGTCAATCAGCTGGGAAGGACTAAATGCATACCTTTTCCCGCCGTTCAAACTCCTGCTGAAAGTGATCAACAAGTTGAGAGCGGCCAAAGGCAAGTTCATCCTGGTAGCCCCCTGGTGGCCGGCGGCTCCATGGTTCCCGGAGTTGATGGAGATGTAAAAGGCGGACCCAATCCCTTTGCCCATCACGGAAAACTTTTTGTCCCAGCATCGGGGAAGGACCCTGCACCAAAACCCTTCCATGCTGAATCTTCAAGGGTGGAAACTCTAAGGAAGAATTTGGTGAAGGAGGGATTTAAGGAGGAGGTGGCGTCCAGGATAACGAAGTGTTTGAGAGAGTCCTCGCAACGTAACTACAACGCAAAATGGAAAAAATGGTTCGAGTGGTGTGCGAAGTCAAGGTGCGACCCATGCAACCCGGACCTGCCAATGCTGTCAGCTTTCTTTGAAGAGCTTTTTGACAAAGGCTTGTCCCCGAGTGCTATCAAGGGCTACCGATCGGCCATCAACTCGGTGTTGTCGTGCGTAGGGGACCCCAAGACTATTTCAAATGTGGTGATTTCCAAGCAGATGACAGCCTTTGAGAATGGGAGGCCAAGACAAGCAAAGTTGTTCCCGAAATGGAATCTGCCTTTGGTGTTGCAAAGTCTAATGGGCGCCCCTTATGAACCGACAAGAAGTGCTTCCGTTCTATCCCTTTCTCAGAAGACAGTGTTCCTTGTCGCGTTAGCCTCAGCAGCACGCCAAAGCGAGTTGGCTGCCTTAACCAGGGATGAAGGTCATATTCGTTTTGCCAAAGACTGGTCGGAGGTATTTTTAACGTTCCCGGCCCATTTCAGAGCGAAAAATTGCAAACCGGGAACGAAGCCAATCCCAGTGCGTAATAAAGCTCTAAAGGGGTATGGGCAAACAGGAAACCAGGAGCGTTTGCAGTGCCCAATTAGAGCTTTGCGGTTCTACCTGACCAAGACAGATAATAATGCAGGGGGAACGCAGGTTCGTAGCAAGCCAACTCCGCTGTTTTATGATGTAGACACGAACAGTGGTGAAATCCTAGACAAAGGAGTGTCGCCCTTCAAGCTGGGGAAATGGATCTGCGCCGTGATCAAAAGAGCATATCTGAACGGCCGGAATCATGAAGATGCCCCGGCTGAAGTCAAAGCACATGAGTTCCGGGCTTTAGCCGCATCATGGGCGAACGGATGTGGCACGCCTTTAGATGAGGTGGTGACAGCGTGCTCATGGAACAACCGTACCACCTTCATCAAGCATTACCTCCGGGAAACGTGTGGATATAGAGGAGAGAATGTGGTGAGGGGTCATGTGGCGGCAGGAAAGGAACTCTAAAGACAAACCACCGGATGGGGTCACCCTTAGTGTAGACTGGGGACACCCGGACGGAGGCACACACTGGTGAAAGGACTGAGAGATGGTGCTAAACCAGACTGAGGGGGTCACCTGAGTGTAGACTAGGGACACCCAGTCAGATGAGCACGCCAGTGAGATGATTGGAAGTGGAGACGAGACCAACTGTGTAAAAGTTGTGAGTTAACAGCTTCCATGTTGAAACGGTTATAGGCAAGCTGTCCAGGGTTCAGTAGAGTAATTCCCACCGCCTGAATGACAAATTCAGCATAATTACTGAAGTAAGTATTTGCAGGTAGTAAAAACGATAATTTTAAAGGGTAAAATTAGTTTTTACTAACCTAAATACTTACTTCAGTAAGAACCCGCCCGCCTCCCCGCAGTCACTGAACAGGAGAGTTCAAAATGTGATGAAGGGAACAAACAAGATGGCGGCCTCCTAGTTAGGAGTAGCAGTGCCCCTGGCGGGAGTGGAGAGAAAGTTGGGATACAAGCTAAAAAAGGGAGTTTTTTAGTTGATAAATGAGCAGCGATAGCGTAAAATAGTGATTTTAAGCATAATTACTGAAGTAAGTATTTGGGTTAGTAAAAACTAATTTTACCCTTTAAAATTATCGTTTTCGCGATCGGGGTAGGTTTTTGCAGGTGAAATATTTTTTGGGGATGGTTTTATAAAAACTTTAATTTCATTCCTTTTTCAAGTTAAAACTTTCAAAACGTGAATTTTTTTCCAATGTAAAACCAAAGACTAGCATCTTAACCAGACAGCTAAAGGGTGCATGTGAATTGTCGTCAGTGACCTCATGCGAGTTGAATTTTTATTCAATATTACTTGCATTTTTGCGAAAATGTTCTTCTAGTTTGAAGTTGGTGAAATTTCTTGATCGTTGTTGGTACTTGAGTGTTAAGCACGATTTGCTTAACCAAATTTTTTTGTTGTTGCTGAAATCTAAAACCAAGATTTGTTGCAACCAAATTGAAACTGCAAACCAAATACTGTTTTGTAAATATTTTATTAACCAATGTTCAATAAATGTAAATAGAGCTTCAGTCTGTTTCCAACCATTATTTACTTAGTTACTTAAACTTAGAAAATATTAGTTTAATGTTAACTGCCAGTAAATACATTTTTGTTCCCATGGTGCCAGCAAAGAATTACCACTTGCCAAGTTACGTTTGTTTTATTAAAGCATTAGTCCGCAACGTCGCTCCCTCCTTGAATGGTGCCCTGCTATGCTTGTTGTCCTGAAATCCAGCAAAATTAGAAAGAAAGACCAGTAGCTTAACTTTGCAATACAGTATCCGCACCCGTACGATTAGTGACGTTTGCCGGCACACTGTTTTGGGTCGACGCCGCTACATTCCGTTGTTTGACCCTGGATTTGTGTTACTGTTACTACTGTTACTATTATTTCCCTTGTAATAGTTAAATTTCCTGTAGTAAGGCCTATTCCCATTTCGCTTGGAATTTTGGTCACTATTCTGCAGTCTGCACTGTATTCCCTCCATTACTATGGTTATTTTGGGTACCACTCTGACTCCTAACCATCCATTCATCAGCTAAAGTAGAAACCTGCACTAGGTTTTCTAAATTCCCTTTATCCACTAACCACAGGTTTAACTCATTTGGTACTTTTTCTAAAAACTGTTCAATTAGAATAAGCTGATCCAATTTTTTGAAATCCGTACCACACTTCGTTAGTCCACTTTGAGTGATATGTTTGAATCATGTATGCAAAATCACTATAAGATTGCTTATGAGATTTACTTGCATTTAGAAATTTGGTATGAAGAGACTCGGATGTAAGCTGAAACCTTTGTAAGAGTTGCTGCTTCACCTTGTTAAAATCATTGAAGTATACATTAGGTAGCCTAGTTACAACTTCTCTAGCTGTGCCACTTAGTCAAGACAACAACCTCAATAACCAAGTATTTTCTGGAAAATTCAACCGTTCACAAATTCGGGTGAAAGTTGTTAAAAAGAGTAAAATATCTTCACTATTTTCTTTAAATGGTTACATGTGAAGTGTCATATCCATAACACTCTGCACTAATAATATGACTGGGATTTCTAGCATTTTCACTGGGAGTCTAGCTGCTTCAGCTAATTTAATTCTCTCCTCAGCTTCTAATTTCTCCCTTTCGAATTCTAGTCTCTTATTTTCTACATTGGCTTCCTGTTGAATTTTTTCTTTTTCCAACTCAAAATCCCTTTGCAATTTCTCTTTTTCTTGAAGCATTTTTAATTCAAGCGCTTTGTGAATTTTCTGTGTTTCCCATTCATTCTCTAGCCCTAATCTTTCTTTAACACTAACAGCATTAGCTTCCTTATCTCGAGCAATCTGCTCTTTCTGCCGATTTCTGGCTTGGAAATCTAGGAAATCGCATCAACATCATTTTCGATTAACGATCCATCTGCTATTTTAGCCTGCAAAGCTTTAATAATTGCTCTTCTAGTTTTCACATTTACTGATACTCTTCAGCCAAAAGCTTTAATGGTTCTAATTCTCCGTTTTCAAATATTTTTAAAACAAGTTCGCAATTTTAACGTTAATTTAAGAAAAAAATTTGCCACAATATTACAATCAATGTGTATACGACCTGCTTGACTATCGACGACTCCCTCCTGGACTCTCAGTTGTTGCTTATCGAGTTCTTCTCCCAGGCACTTCCACTTCCGGTACGCATTTCCGGTTCCGTCTGAGGCGTGTTCGTCGTCGTTTATCTTCCAGTGGCCCTGAAGTTTTCGAGTTTCCACTTTGCCACTTCGGTGATTTTCTTGTAAAAACCTCCAATCTGGATCCTGGAGATGTTTTTGCGAGATGTTAGTCCACAATGTCAGCCAATCGTCCAACCTGATCGCCGTGGGATGCAATTTCTTTCGCCGACCACGTTGCCTTGTTGCCGCCTTCTTGAGCTTCGTCACAGCCGTTGAATCGTCCCTCGGTTTGCAGTTCCTCGCGCCCGTTGTCGACCAACTTTCCCGGCTCGACTTCAGCAACTTCTGGCAAATTTTTTTTTCTCCGAGATCGCCGACCATGTTTCCTTTATAGTCGTCCACATCTGGCTTGAGCTTCGTCCCTGCCGTTGAATCTCCGACTGGTTGCAGTCCTTCGCTTGCCGACGTTGATTAACTTTTTCCCGGCCTGACATCTGCTCTTCCGACAATTTCGTGATCGATCTCCGGTGAAACTGCTGGGCTTCGTAGTTCGTCGCAAGTCCGCTGCCCCCAAGTGTAACGTGTGTTCAATGGTTCAATGTAGAAGCCAAACTTGAAGTAGTTAAACCTTGTTTAATACGGAATAATCATGACACGCTTTGGGTTACATTATAACGTCTATTGTCAACACAAGAATCAACGAGAATTGAACACCGGACTCTGAAGCTCTTTACTTTTATATGCTCCGTTCGGATCCAGAGCTCCACCGGACACCCAATTAGCACATTAACCAATCCAGTTCTTGGTTACAAAGTTTTTACCAATCGTGGCCAACAATACTTGGCCACGTTCTCTTGCACATCCACTCATGGTTTTGGCGCAAAACCTAAAAGTCCTTGCTGTTAAACAAATGGTTTTTTTCGCCAACAAGAGTCAACTACCGTTTCAAGCTGCACAAGTAGGCATGAGGGTGAGCCAATGTCCGTTACAGTCTGCTGTGGTTAGCGGCGTTCTTACGATTCACGCTCAAGTTCTCCTAAGGACCCAATTCTGGGATCGATTCCTCCAGACAACGCCGACTTCGACCATGCTGTTTCCGCACCAGTCCGGCGTCTCCATATCTCTCAAACTGACCCTCCCCCAACGCGCCGGGCGTAACCCTGCAACACGAGTAACCGTCGTACGGCCGCCCCGTGGACCCCCGTCGTCCACCTTCCCTACCCTGGTGGCCGCCTTTCCTTCAGAAGCAACCAGGGGAGCCTTCCGTCCCCGTGGTCTGGCCTCCTATCGGTTTCGCCCACCTTTACACCCTGGACAGTCACGTGAGCCCCTTGCTCGACCGATCCTACCTTCACCAATTACGACGGTTCCCTTGGGATCGACGTCTCCCCATTCACCTAGGCTCAGTCCCCCGTGCTCCAACCGGTTACCGGTTCCCTTTCCTGTATTTCTACGGACGTTTATGACCCACGCTGTTCACCAGTCAGTTGCTGCTTCTCAAGTAAACCTGCACCCCAACCGAGCATTGATCCCCTGGTCCCAATAGCCAGCAGTGATCTCCTCTGTACGGAAGCATGGGATGATAATATTGACATTACACGATCCTAGATGGATCAAGCCCCTTTCATTATCTACCACTCGCACCTCGATCCCCTCGCATCATTCGATCCCTCCGCCCTGCTGTTGCCGGTATCCAACATCTAACAGTACGGGGTCCTACGGACAAGACTATACCAACAACATGTACATCGGCCAGGTTATCCACAATTTGCCAACCGTCAACCTCTTGTACTGATGTTCTTACGCCACCAACACCACGATCCCCATCCGTCCTTTCTTTGTAATAAAATAAATAGTATTACAAGGTCCATCCCAGGTTTGGGATTCTCCCAAAAAAAAAAAAAACAACAGAAAACAACAACATAGACAGGAAACATATTATCCACCATCCTACGGCTCTTCAGCAGGATTGTTAGGAATTAATCCCATCCACGGACCAGCAGCTATGCCACGCATTTATGGCATCTCGATCCGCGCATACGGCCGTGAAGCACATTAGTTTTGCCTAAACGTCTTCTTGGTCTCCTTCATTGCTTGAACTGATACAACGACCGGACCGTCCCATCGATGCATCATTATATTGACATATCGCAACGCGGATATAATTACCTATCCTGCTACCTTGGTACTCGTTCCTCGATTCCCAATCCCACCGGCACAAGCTGGCTTACCTACAACAGCACATTCTGGCTCCTTCATCACCTTTAATTACATTACCCACCCCACTGTGCCACATTGGCTGTGTCCCCAGTTTGGACGCCTGTCTGTTGTCATATGGAATCATGTGTCACTATCAACTATGGGCAGTGATTGACACTTTCTCCGATTCATTCATCACTCAGGCCATTATTCCGAGTCCCTATTCTTCTAGCACCAGGGATTCTGAATTCTCAGTTCGGCTCTAGAACCTGCTACTATCCTTATCCTAACGGTTCCCTGCCTTGCATTTACAAGTCCACCATACGTCCCTTCCTTCAGGACAATACTCTATTCGCCTTTCATCTTTATAAAAGGGTACTCCTCACACAACCATGACAGCACTACACCCGATTCCGTGCTTCGTACACCAGTTATCGTTCCTTACCACCCTTGATTCCCGATTAGCTATCCTGTTCCTTAGTAACCACAATCGCCACCAGGGTGCTCAGTTTGCTGACGCCTTGTTTCCTTTCCCGCGCTTCACGCTGACGTGTGTCCATTTGTCCACAGTGCTTACCATGTCCGACTCTTCCTCATCAGAAGAATCGTTACCTCCGGTTTCGATTTCCCAATGTGCCCTTACCCAAGCCGTGTCGATGTCTAGGATTCTCCTGCAAGATTGTGCATTTCGACCCACACCCTTGCTGCCAAAATCCTCACGAATAAGACGGGAACAGAAAAAATGCAAGGTTTGCATTTCAGTATCTCCTACAAGATGGATCGCCATTCGACGAAAACAGAAGCATTCTCACCAGCGTGCACTACGAGCAGCACAAAAGGCTTTTTTGCTCTCACAGAATTCTGCTACATTAACGATTTCTGCACCACCCAAGAAAACCCAACGAGTGGCCCTGAAACAACAGCCTTTACAACGTCGAACGCAGTCTTCGCTTCCCTCTACTGATGCGATCACTACCATTTCCAGGTACCAGTGGCTTATCGTTCCTCCCAATGAAGCCTGTACGTGTCAAGATGGCTAAACATCCCTTGGCTCCTCGCAAATCTCCGCCTTCAAAACAGGTTCATGTTGTAGTTCCTTCCACTTCTACTTCCACCTCCAAACATGCTTCTGACCCTACCTGCTTCTTACCCCACCTACCTCGGCGCCCGTTTTACCCACCTCACTACCTGCTGCACCCTTTCCCTCAGCCGCAATTTTACGAGAAGCATTAATTCGTGGTGTCTTTCGGCTGGGGATCAGGAAATCCTGGATTTCAACATCAGTTTCGTCCTGTCTTTTACAGAACGTTTCGCAGCTGAACTTGCCTCACTCCGCGCCTCGACGGCCGTACTTCCGACGCTTCAGGCTATGGCTGCAAATGCGGACGACATCCGCGCCGAAAACGCAGTACTCAGGGCAGCTAATGAAGCTCATAGCAATGAATTAGAACTTCTACAGGGACGTTATCATGCTTTGCGTGTAAGCAACGCACTATTAAAAGGCAATCGACGATGGGTGTCACCGATCTCAACCTCTCTACCATGGAGAGCGTATTCCTGCGCTTGGTCTCGCACTCGGCGTCTCCACAATCCGCCATTAACCTCACAGTTTCGTTCTCCTACGGTTCCCTCCTCTTCGTCACAGGAACCATCTCCCGGAACCATCTCCCACTGTCGCCGCATTGCATGAAGCCGCTCCATCTCCTTTACCCTCACCACTCAAGGATCCTTTGGCTACACAGCATCATTAGCACACTCATTAGAAACACGGCTTCTTACATGGTCTGACGCCTCATCTCAACACCCTCCCAGCATATCCAGCTATTCAGTCTGGCAATATGATGGTGCCCTAGATTTCCTTCCTGTCTTTCACAGGATCACTCCCCATTCAGCCCTCCCATCCCGGGAACCTCCCTGCTCTCCGTGTCGTCTACGGGCCAGGGGAGCGGCTTTTGGTTTTCGAGTTTTACAATAACATGTAACTTCGCTGGTTTTCTCTTCACAATTCGGACTCGGTGAAGCACCTGTTCCCGTGGCCCTTCCACCAACCGAACGACCATTGGATTATGTGGCTTTGCTAACATATCTTCATATGTTTTCCTCACAATAGTTTCACTCATCTTTGAGCTTCACTAGTCAAATAGCGGATGAACTGCCACCATACGCTTTCTGTGCAACTGTTCCCTTCACCACCGATTGTCGGTTCCCTCACACTCAAGACCTTGCAAGGGTTGCACCCATGTCATCAAGTACCTACGCCCGATACCGTTCGTCTGAGATCTGTCTGTTCTTCTTCCCAACAAGGTAAGCGGGTCTTATATTTATTACCTGTTTTTACCTTGTCCCCCTAGGTAGCAAGACTCCTTAACTGCGTTCCTGTTATGTGCATACCTACATAGATTACTCCGACTTGTCACTCACATACGGTTCGCATCCCTAGCCTCCCACTTAGCCTATATGATACATTTGATTCGATTCCTTAATCACCTATTCTCATGTTCCGTTGTGGGTATGGTTTCGGCTTTAAGGTTGTCTACCGGGACTTGTTCCTTGGGGGCGCTGACTCGTAATACGGGAGACTCCAACTTAGCACTCCTAGGTGACAAAGTCTGCTGTAAAAAAGGTAATGTATATTTTCGTCGGCTATAAAAAGACTAAAATACCAGGGCCTGCACCTGGTTGATTTTAGTTTTTATTGCCTACACGAAAATATACATTACCATTAATCCCGCCCAGCCTCCCCTCCATGAACTAGGTTCTGGGGTCGGGAGAAATGATGTGGTTCGGCTGGCACGGCTTGCTTATATAGACTGGCCCAAGCCCGTGCATGCGCAGAACTATTACGAGACCAGCAGGGAAGCCAACTTTCAAGCTTCTAGGGAAAATCAAGCTCAAATGGGAACTGCTATAGAAAAAGGTAATGTATATTTTCGTGTAGGCAATAAAAACTAAAATCAACCAGGTGCAGACCCTGGTATTTTAGTCTTCTATTATTTCTGTTCTTTCCAACGTTCTGGGGAACGAACCAGAATGGGCGCTTTGTCCGATAAGGGTCCTTAGATTCTATCGTAAGAAGTCTAAGCCTCTGCGACGGGGCCACTCACAGCTTTTCATTCCGTTTACGACAGTTTCAGGCAAAACGACTGCCAGGATAGTCTCCATGATGTGTTTGCAGCCTAACACATTATAAAATAAATTGTGGCATAACTACCCTAAACCAGAAAGGATAGTCGGTGTTGGCAGTTTGTATCAGACAGTTTATTACAGGTGGAACATTACATTATATAACCTAGGTTACTTTGCATAACAGATGCAGGCAAGATGCACTGAAGTCAACCAATCAGATCGAAGCCAGCTAACAAGATAAACCAAACAGGTGTAATCCATAATCAATGAATGCTCACAGTGTGTGCAGACAAGGTGCACACACTGGTAGATCTTTAGCTCAATCTGAGGACACAGCAATCCCTCTCAAAAATTGAAGGGCAGTTAATATACAAATTTTCAACTGACCTAACATTTTTAAATACATAGCCAATCAGTGCATAGAGTTTTTTAATAAACTTAAGGGGCAAATTAAATTCTCTCCACAAGTTAATATATCAACCAAACAGTTTCTATTTTCAGTTTCATGATTAGACCTAGGACTATTGTTTCTGTTTAGGAATTCCAAGACGAACTTACAAAGTTGCGAATTCAAACTAACCTGTTAACAGCAAACTCACACTGCGATGCTCCAAAGCTGTACAGTTATTCAACTATTTTATATTTTATTGACACATCGAGAAAATATGCAAGCAAAGAAACCAATCCACTTAATAATTTTGACGTTTGATTATCGAATAAAATCTAATTAGCCACAGCAGAATCTTTTTTTTTCTTTCAAATTTTTTGTGACCAAATAACTTGAAACGGATTGCAGCTTCCAAATGACGTCATGCATGCTTGCTTCTCGATTACGTGTGGCTGCTGATACCATCCAAAATTCATTATATTTTTTTGTTCAATTTAGCTGCGTCGCATTTTTTGCCCCCGACGCTGCAGTTTCTCACATTACATGGAATAGAAATAAAACACAAATATTAGACAAACAGTATTAAGACAAGAAATAACATCAAAATCTTAAGTTTTACAACATTTTTGTGCTTTGAATCTCTAAAAAATTCTGTATTTACCAAGATACATTTAACGTTTACAATACATGTTTGAGACCTCCTCAACTATTAAAACCGAAGGCTTAATTGCGCTCACGAATAACCGATACAAACAAAGGTCGGAAACTACTTTTCCACAATTAAAACGCGGTCAACAACAAGGTTAATTAAAATATTAATTGACTTGCAGTGAGCGCACAGAAAACGCTGACAAAACTACGATTTACAATCTGTACTTACTGACCAACAAGGTTAAATTTTTTAATTGTTAAATCGGGCAAGATCTTATGTAACTAGGTACAGCTAATTATCTGAAACAGAAAAATAGCAAACATTTTATTCAAGCAACAGCCAAATAACATCAAAGATCTAGCTTAATCGGTTTCACCCTTTTGCGCTTCTCACGGCGCTTTGCGAGTGAAATTTCAGGGCTTATTTTTTGCTTGTTACACTTCGAGCTACCAGCAACTGCATCATCCGAAGGAGTGGGGACTGAATCAGTACCTTGAATGTTAACATTTGGGACCAATGGGCCTTGATCAATTCGGCTATTGGATATCCGACGTGTAGCTGATTCACTAAGCGCTGGAAAGTCTCTTACGGTACGTAATTCATCGGCTTGCGACGGAATTGAATCTTGAGTTGCTGCATCTCCAACAGAAGGTGCTCGATTGTTCCCAGATTCTTACGCTGGTGCAAAACGGTTAGGAGCCGAAACGTGACGTTTTCGTGACGCATTGTCAACATTCGATCGCCTGATGCCCTTAAAAGGTGACAATATCGTCCTCGGCTCTTGATTGGATGGAACAAAGGCTATCGACTTTCGCTTATTCTTCCTGCTAATTTGCATTGAAGGAACATTGGTGTTTTCTGCAGGAAATCCAGTACAGTGTAACGAATCGTTTTCTCGCGAAAGTTGCGTGTTTTCCACCACAGAACCGTCGTCATTCAGTTCTTCATTTGGCAAATGCTCTCGGATTTGGCTAATGTTTCGGCGCAGTTTCAAACCACTTGATGTAAGAACAATATAGTTCGAATTTTGCTGACATTCCCAAATAACAGCTTGCTGCCACAGTCGTTTTGCTACAGTATAGTCATGTGTCCATGTTGGAGTGTACACCGTGAACTTTTCTTGCTTATGTGCTGAACCTTCGTTAATTTTATCTTGTTTTATGCGGATTTTTTGCTGCAAGTTTGGCTTCAACAAATCCAAACAAGTTCTAGCTTCTCGCCCAAAAAATAATTTTATAGCTGTTTCACCTGTGACAGTGTGTGGGCAATTTCTAGCAGCTGTTTGAAATTCGTTTAAACTCTGTTTAATGGTTTTACCTTCCTTACGCGCTGCTTTAAACGCTTTTTTAAATTCTCGCACATTTACCTCGGCGAATCCATTCTGTTTTGGATCATAGGTGCACCAGTGAGATGGCGGATTCCACGGTTTTTAATGTATGCCTGAAACTCCGAGGAAGTCCACTGCGGACCATTGTCTGTAACGAGGCACGAAATTAGCCCATTAAGGGCCATAAATTCCTCAAAAACTTCAATTACCTTTTCAGATGTTGTTTTGTTCATAAATTTAACAACAGGAAATTTACTATAGGCATCAACAATGACAATAAATGTCAAACCCTCTACTACACCAAAGTCAGAATGAATTCGTTCCATAGGCTTAAGTGGATATTCCCACGAATGTTTTGGGCCAGCAGGCTTTTCACCCCTCTGCTCTTGGCATACAACGCAACTTTTGACTTCAGCTTCCAAGTTAGCATCGATGCCTGGCCACCAGCACTTACCCCTAGCTAACGATTTTATTTTTACGATTCCTAAGTGGCCAGCATGTAGATCCTGAAGTATGCGTGCACGCAAGCTGGTCGGCACTACAACGCGCAACCCCCAAAAAAGTGTGTTACATTCTACCGTTAATTCATTCTTACGAATAAAGTAAGGCTTAATATCTGGGTCATCAACTTTCTCTGGCCAGCCGTGCTTTACATATTTTAGAATCCTAGCTAGCACCGGATCTTTTATAATAGCTTTCACTAAAGTTTCGTTCAAAACCGGTAAAGTCTCAACTGATCGTAAATACAACACTTTATAAGGAATCTCTTCATCTAAATCCTCAGCTTTTGCTTCTAACGGTAATCTAGATAGCATATCTGGTGTAAGATTATTTTTGCCAGGTACATGCTGCAACTCATAAGAGTAGCCATTGAGCTGCATGGCATAGCGCTGGACTCGGCTTGCAGCCATTTGAGGGATGCTCTTTTTTGGGCCAAAAATCCAAAGTAATGCTTTATTATCAGTTTGCAGTATAAAATGATCGGCATAAAGATATTGATGGTATTTCTTCACACCCCATGAAATTCCAAGGGCCTCTCGATCGAATTGGGAGTACCCCTGTTCTGCCTTTGTCAGTTCTGCCTTTGGCACCTCCCTCTACCAGATTTCTTCTTCTCCCAAAATAATCTGGTAATGTTCAAAATTGAGCCGGTTCAGCCATACAAGCATTAATTGCTTCGGCTGACGTAAGGCTCGTCAAAATTTTAAACAAAAAAAAAAGCCGAGATAGGCTTTTCCTGACCATTTGGCATAACATGAGATAAACAACAACCTAGACCAACAGGACTAGCATCTACTGCTAATTTAAGCTTTAACTTTGGGTCATAATGTGTCAAAACATTAGATGTCTTAAATAACTGTTTAATTTTGGCCATAGCGGCATCACGTTCGGGTCCCCAAACCCATTTTTGTTAGGGCTCAAAAGCTTAGTTATAGGTGCAAGCTCATGTGCTAAGTTGGGCAAATATTTTGCATATTGATTTATAAAACCTAAAAAACTTTGAAGTTCAGGGATGTTTCTTGGGTTGGGTGCATCGGTCACTGCTTCAATCACCTCTGGTAGGTTTGTCAGCCCCTCCGAATCGATCTTATGTCCGAGGTAATTCAGCTCAGATTGAGCGATTTTGCACTTCCCCAGACCAAGCCGGGCCCCAGAATCTTGTAAGGCAGACAACAGCTGGTTAAGACTATCGTCATGTTCCACACCCTTACCAGAAACCAGAATATCATCGTAAAATGGCTCACAATTTTGTGTGCCTGATGTTAGGCTGACCATTAAACGTTGAAAGATTCATGGGCTACTAGTCAAGCCAAATGGGCAACTCAAAAATTTGAATAAACCCAGAGGCGTGTTAATGACTAGTGCTTCTTGCGATTCAGGGTCTAACTCCATCTGAAGAAATGCATCCGTCAAATCAACAAGGCTGAATGTATCGCTTCCGGAGAGCTTTCCAAACAATTCGGCAGCGGTGGGAACTGGATAGTGGTCAATTTCCAATTGTGAATTAACTGTTGTTTTATAATCCCCCACAATCCTGATTTCTCCATTAGCCTTGTGCACCACCACTATAGGAGTGGCCCAGGAACTAGTGCTAACTGGCTCCAAAACTCCCATTGCTACCAAGCGTCTGATTTCAGCATTGACCTTCTCCTTTAACGCGAGTGGGACTGGTCTTACCTTTCGGTAAACAGGCACTGCGTCATGTTTAAGCTTGATTTTTGCTTTAAAGTCCTTGAAACAACCTAGTCCTGGTTTAAATAACTCAGGAAACTTGGCTGTTAAAATTTCCGGGGTAATAGCTGTTCTATTTACCTCTAAGGCTTCTTGTTGTTGTAGCCTTTTAATATTTTTCAAAACCAATGGATAAAATTGCTTAAGATCAAAATCGAAGATTGCTAACCAATCTTTTCCCATTAAAGGTACTTGCTCACTTTTCGAGATCAATGCTTGAACCTGCTCAGTCTTATCACCAATTTGTACATCCACACGTATACAACCAAAGACTTTCTCGATCTGCCCTGTCCAGAACTTCACGAAAATGTCGGTTTTCATGATTTTACTATCTTGAAAATATGATTTATACCAGCTGAAAGGTAGAATTGTGGCATCACACCCACAATCCGCTTCTAGTGGTAAGTTGACACCATTAATGATGCAATCAACCGTCCACTTCTCGACCCTTAGTGCGTTGATACTCAAAATGTTTGTTTCCAGATAATCATCAGATTCTTCAGAACTCTCATACTCACTGGAACTCTCACACTCAGAACCAGACCCAGAATCTTCATTCTGCTGAACATAGTGGGCCTTGCTCTATTTATAACCATACTTGTGTTTCCTACCACTACTCTTAGGCTGCGGTTTAAGCTCAGATGTTTTAGCTGTCTTAGCAAAATGTTTGGGCTTTTTACAGACTGCTTTAAGATGTCCTTTTTCGTGGCAGCGGCCACAATTATAGTCCTTGAAACGGCAACGACTTCTTGCATGTCCCTTGAAACCACAACAAAAACAAACTAAATCCCTACTTCCTTTAGAGGAGTAATTAGATGAATGATGTTTACTTTTTGTTTGTTTTGACTGAGCTACAAAATTAACACTACTAGTGCTAGCCTTAAGTTCTAGTTGGTTAAGATCAGCCGCCTCAAGTGAAAGTGCTAATTCTACTGTGGCTTTAAAATCAAGAGTTTTTTTTATGAGTTCCCGTTGTAACGTTGGGCTATGGACGCCCCCTACTATTCTGTCACGAATCATTTCTTCTTTTATTTTACCAACAACGATGTTATCGTACCCGCAATGCTTTCTAAGTTGCTTTAAAGCGTCGACATATTCAGCTATCGATTCATTTGGTTTCTGAAACCTTTTGTTAAATTTTAGCCTCTCAGAGATTGTACTAGGGGCCGGTTCTACAGGCGTTTCAACTGCTTTAATCAAAGCGTCATACGTAATGGTTTCGACTGTAAGTGGATCAATGATTCTAACAATTTTCTGAAACATCACATTTCCGACGCTGGCTAACAAAACATCACGCCTGTCGGAGTCTTTAATTTTCTTTGCTTTTAGGAAGCATGTGAATTGCATAATATACATTGACCACGTGAACTTATTAGGGTCATAGTTTTGAAACAAACCATTAGGTCTGACATCTTCAGTTTCAGTCTCAATTCCTTCACGAGGCATTTTACCTGAGAATTTTAAATTTACAAAATCAAATTCTATCAGAAGGCCTTTTATCCGACAAAAAATAATTTATATAAAGCTTCACCTAAACAAACGCCTAGCGACCTGCAAATACAGTTTTAGGATTTTACAGAAGAATTTTACTCGCTAAGTAGCATTCGAATTTACAGCTTAAGTTGACTTACTTGCAAATTTACAGGTAATTTACAGGTAATTTATGGGTAATTACACGCAACATTAACCCGTCCAGACAAGTAATATTTTAAACCTGTCTAAAAACAAGTAATTTTTTGAAAAAAAAAACGTTATAACAACAAAATCAACGTAAAATTTACAACTCCAGACGTCACCAGGCTTCAATTTTAACGCTAATTTAAAAGCTTTCTAGTTTTAAACACACTAGCAATTCAACAACGTAGGTAGTTTCAAGCACACATACCCCAAATCAAACGTTGCAAAACAATGAGCATCAAAGCACCAAGGCAGAGAAACGAACGGCATTAAGCAACAAAAGTATTAAAGACAACTGCTTTAAAACCTTAAGATTTCCCCACAAATGGCAAATTACCAAACAATTACTAAATCTAGTCGCGATTTTTTCGATATCACTAACTAGCATAGCTTTGCAGTAAATAACGCAAAGCGTCGCCTTGACACAACCTTCAAACTTAATTGGAGAAATAATAAAATATAAGGTAATTCATGGCGAATAATTAGTTAAAATTCCTGGCAGTTATCTACATTTAGCCAGAAATCGCCAACACACCTACACAAGTGATACAAATTTGAAAAGCTTAAATTCATCTCCTAGCAGGATGACTAAAATTATTTTTCCCAAAATAATTTTAACTTCATCTTACCTTCCAAACTTGGGGCTAAAGTTAGAAGTTGCCAAGAAGACGAATTAAAGTTAGAGGTGGGCCATGGTTTAACCCTCGTCGCCAATTGATGTGTTTGCAGCCTAACACATTATAAAATAAATTGTGGCAGTTTGTATCAGACAGTTTATTACAGGTGGAACATTATATTATATAACCTAGGTTACTTTGCATAACAGATGCAGGCAAGATGCACTGAAGTCTGCCAATCAGATCGAAGCCAGTTAACAAGATAAACCAAACAGGTGTAATTCATAATCAATGAATGCTCACAGTGTGTGCAGACAAGGTGCACATACTGGTAGATCTTTAGCTCAATCTGAGGACACAGCACTCCACATGGATGAAGATGGTTATACTTCATGCTTACAACGCCCTTGACATCAACTGCGCAGACCACTGCATCGGCATCACTGCCCATGAGCTTTGAACAGTTTCTGCATCCTGGCCTTTCCACAGTAACGTTCCAATCACCGACATTATGGAAGCTGCATCCTGGCGGAATCCTACTGTATTTACGGCCCATTATCTTCGGGGTATGTCATCTCAAGCTGAAGGACTTTGCGGTTTCGAACCATTTGTGGCTACCAGACGGATACCCTGAACCCCTTAAGCAACACGATCACTTCATTCTACACCAAGTATAACACTCGTCTTTGATCGCTTTGCAAAGTTTTTATTTTTGGGGAGCCAGCTCGCAACTCGAGGGGGGACCGTCAAGGTGGCGCCCACTGCTTTTGACGAGGTCTGTGGAATGCTAAAAGTTCAGGCAATGGGTATTTTCATGACATACAGAAACGTCAAAATACCAGGGCCACCTGGTTGATTTTGTTTCTATTGCCTAAATACATATATACATTACCTTCTTCCCCCCCCCCCCCTCCTCCGTGTCGCCACCTGGGCACTGTAAGGGAATAAAAGATGAAGCATCGGCTGTCAACGGTGCTGTTATAGACAGTGGCTGCACAGAACGGATGCGCAGTAGGTCGTGACACTGGCAAAACTCCAAGAACTCTAATCTCTAGATCAAACAGCGAAGCGGAAGGAAAATGCTAAAAGCTCAGGTAATGGATATTTTCATTTAGGCAATAGAAACCAAAATCACCCAGGTGGCCCTGGTAGTTTGATGTTTTTGTAAATAGCTGTAACAAATTCACTTTCCCACGTAACAGTCATGGTTTTTTTTTTCTAGAGCTGCATTTATTCCAACAAGCCAAACATGTTCGAGTTGATGTCCAGTTTAAGCCCTAGTGCTTCATCCAGCCTAATGTATTTGAGTGCTGCTATTGGCTCTTTGGCCCAGAATAACCCTTCTGCTTCGAAGTTGTTAGTTCAGCTGTGCACGCAGGTATATGCTATTAGCATGCAGTTTACTTCCAAATATAAAGAATTAGCGTTTCAGTTTTGTGTCTTTTCTTTTCCCTGCTGTTGCTTGCTTCTTTTCGTTCCATACTTTTATTAAGGAAAAACTACCAACATTGCTACTGCTAAAGAATCAGTATATAAAAGCAAGTTGTGAATCTTAGAAGGCTGTAGTCCATTTTTTTCTAATTTTGTTGTACCATAGATACTTACTGATTTTGTGCTAACCCGTTAGGATCTCATGACATCTGCCATGGGTATGAATGTGACTCACAAGAGCTCAAATAAGAAGGTACCTGACATGACTCCTGAGATGTCGTATCAAACTTCTCCAAGTTTTGCAGTCACTCAGGCCCTTGTCAGTTTGCTTGCGAGTCATGGAGGGAACAGTTTACCAAGTCGGTTTGGCCATAGAGGACATTTTAAGGATGATCAAGGTAAGTTGGATATATTTGCATACTGTCAACTGTGTTCATTCTACATAAGATATTCATGAAACGTCGAAGTTCAGTTGAATGGTGATCTAGTTGATCTAAAGTTAGGCCAGGTGCAATTCACTGCTTTCAGTCCCTGAAGAAAGCAGTAGCTTAGAAATAAATTGGGCAACTTGAAATTTGTACGCACTCGCATCCAATCACTTATTTCTCTTCTATTCAAAGATATTTTCCTTTAGTTCATTGCCAAATATCATAAAATATTTATGCTGCATGCTCAAAAACTCTAAATAATATTTTTAAGAAGGTTTGTTGGCTCCCCACCGTATAGCACTCTGCTGATTCCTAGCAGGCCCTGCAACACTTATCCTCCACATTCATTTGAGCATCTGAACGTGTCGGATGTGTCGCTGCTTTCGCCATTGATACCATGGCATCTCAAAGTAAATCCTTCAAGACAGCACTCAACCTCAGCCGATGAAAATTCCTTTACACTCAGAAAGACGCCAAGTGATACACACCGTTTGTGCTGTAGGTATCATTTTGTGAACAATCCGTGCAAAATTTGTTTATCCCACTCCGATAGAGATCGAAAATTCATTTTATGCAGTTCGAGAAAATCCAACCAAAAGCAGCTTCTGAGGCTCGTGGCCTTCTAGTCATGTTCCTCGGTTTCCAAAGTTAGTCGTGTTAGTCAAAGTGCTTTCTTAACCCCTGTGCCTAGAATTCCCTCTCCGATTACCTAAACTCTTCGGCGTGGACACTGCTTCCCGAATTTCGTCGTGCGTTCTACGTACTGCCAATTCTTCACCTTCTCAACGTCCTGTTGACCGGGAATCCTCATGTTAAAAAACTATATAAGTATTTTGCTTAGTACTATTTTGGGCTACCAGCTGATTTTCGTGAAGATTTTACCAGCGTCGTTGGCGGAATTGTTAATTAACGCAGACGATCAATGACCACGAACAATCCAGGATGGTGACCGGAAAACCAATCGCCAATGTTCCTCACCAGGAACATGCCTGTAGCGGCGTTACCTGAACTCTGGAAGTGCTTGAGGTAGTACCGTCATCTGGTGTACTTGCGGTTTCATTACTAACGTGCGAAGTGGAGCTATATAAACACTACCTTTCGCATAGCAAACCCACACTTGAAAAAGGAACGCATTTAATTTCCAATCTCGTAGTGGTGCGCAAAGGAAAAAGTTAGTTGAGCTATCGTTGACTGCTTTGACCTTCAAGATGTTGTCTGATTTACAATGTATGCAAAGTACTGTAAAGCTAGGAAGACAAGATTCGTATTTGTGGCGTTAATTTTCTAAGCTGCAATAGTTGACAAACCGATACAACTAAATTTAAGTTCCAGTAAAATCTGCTGCTTTCTTGGTTACGTATGAAAGCTGGGAACTCCCGTTTCCTTGCCTACAATGAATGACGTCATGAACTTCTACTCTCCAACACAGGCCGTACAGATTCTGCCGAGCGATTCTTGCATAGCAGAGCATGATTGGCAATATTCGGTATACTGGTCAATTATATCCATTTAACCGGGCCGAACAGCCGCGATTCGCGTCTAGTCTTGTTGCGCAATCCTGGGACCAATGGACCTTGAATGCGAGCTTCATTTTGGCGGATTCCAGTCGATGATTATGAACTATGAATGGTTTCTGCTGCAGGAAGGTTGAAGGACTACTACAGAATTAAATACAGGAACTAAATTTGCTGGTAATTCGTGCAGATTGACTACTTTTTTGTGTGCTTTTTCGGACATTCACTTTCATATTAAGCTTGGTAACCGTAGCAGAGCATTATAGCGGAAGGCTCTTTTTTAGGCATAACGTTCACATGGTTGCTGGTTGAACACCACTGGAAGTATTGTTACACTATTCTGCTCATCTCTGAAACCTGAAAAAAATTAAGAAACTTATCTTCATTAAGAAAACCTCAAGCGAGTTTTAGTGTCAACAGAACACATTTAATTGTTTTGAATGATCACTTGTTTTGTTATGATAATAGTTGTTAATGCAGGTTTAATTGGCCACACCAGATATGTTGATACATCATCAATTACAGTGTGCAAAACTAATCCTATGGCTGGTGCTACGCCAGGCTGTTTTAGTGAAAATAATTGTTCTTTCTAGTAGGCTGCTTGGCATTTAGCGAGTGCTGATTACAGGGATGCTGTCGGTGTAAAAATGTGAAAATTTGCTAGTGGTAAAACAAAGCGGGAAAAATATAAAAAACACGAGTGTTGGTGTGAAAAATAAGGCAAAATGCACCGTCGAAGTAAAAAACAATCAAATTATCCATCTTCATTTTGGGCCCAGAATTACTTAGGCATGTCTGTTGTAAGAACACGAAAAAAAAAAATTTATTGGTTTACTGCCGGAATTGCTTTGAATTCGCTTTCGCTCTCTTGAGTAAAATTACAGCAAAATTACAATGGTTACTGGAAAAAAATGTATGAAAGAATTGTTAAACTGGTGTGTATAAAAAAAACGAAGAAATAGTGGTACAAAAATGAAAAAAAGGTATGTGAGAAAAATAAAAGCAGGGTTATGAAAAAAATAAAAGGCATATGAAAAATGTGAAAAAAATTAAAAGCGGGTGTGTAAAAAATATGTGAGAAATATGAAAAACGCTGTAACTCCTTGGCAGCACCCCTGTGATTAATAAAGGTGCTCGGTTCTGCTTGGCAACACTGATCGGCTCGGTTATGCTCGGTGTACCAGGCATTTTTGTGCGCTCGGCTCGGGATTGGCTCGGCAGGAAAAAATGTCCTCGGTACAGCCTTAGTCACTACCTTTATTCCTTGCACAAACTTCTTCGTTTCAATTTCCGTTTTGCAAGCCCTTCAGTATCGCTATCTCCGACTGATTCGTTTGGTCTGTCTGCCTCTTGGAGGAGAATTTGTGCTTTTTAGTGAGCTAAGTCCCACTGATGGCAGCAGGCACAGTGATTTAAGGAGAGGATCTCAAAAGTAAGGACCTCCTGATTGGCTGGTCTACTCAGCTAGAGCTGAAGCCTGGTTGGCTGAAAAAAGGTGTCTGGGATCCTTTTGGGGTGCAATCTCCAACATGCTATTTGCGTTGTATTGGATCAGTTAGGGCCAATGTATTTTAGGGTTTGAATTAAAACTGGCTGGTGTAGACAGAATATTTACCAGATTAATAGAAGAATGGTTTCGGATTTGAAGGCCTTTGGTTGATGAATGGGCCACTACTGTAGGATTGGGAGATCTCTGAAACAAAACAAGATACCTGTCCGATAAAAATTTTCTAACAGTAAATAAAGCTTGTCGGGGTTTGTAGAGTTTATGGGAATAAAATTACGTTAAAATAAGTTGCAATAATTGCTACTAGCTTAGTGTAATGGTAGAACGCATTATAAGTTTAAAAGTTATTTTGTAGCCGCAAAATAAATGTCGGCAAATAACATTTTCATGGTAAACTTAGATCGTCACCGCTGTTCAGATTAAAAATGGTAAAAACGGTACGTTTACTAAAACGTATAGTAAACACAGACATAGCACTTGGTTGCGTGTGTTGGTTCCCCTTAATAACAAACACTAAACTTGGAGGCTTTATGCCATAAAAAATCTGTAAATCATCTAAACGGGATGTAGTATAATGGAAAGTCATCTAAAAGGAATATTGTATAATGGATAATCGTAGAATGGAAAAAGTCTAACTGGATAATAATATACCTGTGGTTTACGATGTTATGTGTATAGGCAGGGACATTAGACGATTTTCTATTATACGAATTTCCTGTTAGACGATTTTCTATTATACGAATTTCGTGTTAGATGATTTTCTGTTACATTGTTATATTGTAACGTTCTTCCAATTATGCGATTTTCCAGTTAGACGATTACCCCTCGCCCCTTTGCGCTGCTTGCGGTTGTGGCGATTGTGAGAGTTTTTTCAAACGAGTGTAGAAAATCTTCTGGATGGAATTTTCAGGATCTGCTTCCGCAGGATTGAAGATAATGTTTCGGTTTATTAAATGGTGAAACAGAAGTCAATTTGGTCCATTTTTCATGAAGATACAGCTGGTAGACTGAAAGTACTTTTATGATAGGTCTATGTCTCAGCCAGCGCTGATTAGCGCTAAGAAAAAAAAGTGAAGGGAGAGTTTTTGGCTAACTGCCTTTACACGCCGAAAGTCTAATCGCCGATTCGCCTCGCCTGGAACGTCCTGTTCACGACATTCCGCCATCGGCTTTCTTCACTAGTTCATATTTTCATACGGCTCGGGAGACTATGAGGGCTTCAAGTTTTGCCGTGGTGACTGTACAAAATGTTGTTTCTTCAAGCAACGCTCAAACATGTTACGCATTAGTTGCTAACTGCTGATACCAATGGTGGATAGTGCTGCTTCGACATAAGAACCACCTCCAGACATGTAAAAACTAGGTTCCTCCAGTTTGTACGAGGGCATGCATGAAAGCCGATCTTGTCGTAGGTGAAACTCCTGGGTGAAGATATCTTTAATATGATAGAGATATGGTCTATTAAAAGGCTGTGCTATGATCTTAGCTCATGTTTCTCAATGGTAAATGTTTTGAAGTGTTCAAAGAAGATGGTTTGAGCCCTACAGAGATTGACTTTGTGCATGCGTGGGAGTTTGTCGTCTTCACTCATTTTCTGGTAACTATGCAGATATTTTAACCAGCATATGTTGTGATATCTAATCTCAACTATGTAAGGGTCATTATTTGCATAATCGACCACACTATTGATTCTATCTCGTATTTTATGATCTTCGAGGGCCACCGTATGGCTCTTAAATACTGTCATGCATGTTCATTTGAAATCGGAGACAGCTTTGATTCAGGGTGCTTCAGTGACTCCAGTTTACAGCACCATAGACATATAGTTTTTTCGTGTATCGGCACTTCCACACACTATCACAACCCCTTGGCAGGTTAAGCGTCATCAGAGGAAATTTTCAGACACTGACGAACATTGACATTTGGCGATATCTCATTTTTTCTGTTTTGTCTTAGGGACCGTTCATTATGTATTCTCGGGGGGGGGGGGGCCGGCGGAAATTAGGGGGTAATTTCACCAACGCGAACGCTCTCAACTAAAGCACGAAACTGCATAGATCACGTCTGGGGAAGGGGTGGTTATTCCCTCGTTGAAACTTGCTCATTGAAACTTGTAACAATATATGTACACAGCAAGTATTTCAAATTTGTGCACTGACAGTTTTTGGTGCGTGTTGTTGTTCATGTAACACCGTCTAATGGAGGTAGATTTGTTGTAGGCTAGTAGTTTACGATCTAAAAGTGCACTATCAGACATAAACTACCAAAAATTCGCAGCAAAATGACTTGCTTCTTTCTTTTAGGAAAATGTACGACTGTTAAGTATGAAACTTTACGGACACGTTGTCCACTAGATACCATTATCCTAGGCTACCGTTGTGTACATGTTTCCAACTTATCACGACCGTGCCATAAATGGGCATTTTTCTAAGATATTTCCAACTCTCAACATTGACCATACGATCAGTGGCTTCATTGCAAAGCCAGCAATACTGAAGGAAGGACACACGGAATGGTGGACATTGCCTTGAACTTGCCTTGTATCTTCTCAGTACTATGCTTCTGTGTTGACGTTTCATACCCTCTTACAGTATCCGTTATGGATGTGCGTTACTCAAAAAATTCGAGCCGAGTACAGAACGTATACCTTAACTCGGCTCATCGATTGCATCCATACTCAGGGAAACTCGAATCCGGTGAAAATGCGATAACTTTGTCAATTTTTGACCGACTTTGACGTCCAAATATACCAAATTCATTGTCTCGAAGAGAGCTTTCCGCTGCTGCAAATTAAAGCCACTAGCTCAAACCATTTTAAAGTTATGTCCTAAACACTAGTTGTTGACGTTGTATAACAAAATAAGACTGTTAACCAAATACTCGAACTCAGCTCGGCTCGAATTAAAATTATGCTACTCGCACAGTCTTAGTATCCGGAAAGACAAAGAAGTAACTAAGTTACGTTTCTAGTTGCTATGAAAATATCATTACCTTTTTTTAGCATTCTCCTTCTCAATGCTGTTTTAATTAGAGAACAATCGAAAATTTCTTTCTGGGCCGCTACCCTCTGCGCAAGTTTGTGCGCAGCCTCCATCATATAAAAGACTGAGCGGAGCGATCCGTTTCATCTTTTCTTCTCTAACCATCGCCACGTGCTGTTTTCTGCTCCACGATCCCGTTCATCGATCCCATGCCTCGTACTAAGGGTACACCGAGGGAGCCTCTGGTTCTCCCCGATCCTGGGACATCGATTCCGATCCTCGAGCCTTTGGATCCAGAGGAAAGTGTCGTGCTTCTTGATCCTGTTGACAGCCCTGTCCGATACTCAGCACCGATGCACCCCTCTGCTGCACCGATCCTGCCTTGCAATACTGCAACTACTTCGCCGATCCCTTGTGGACAAGACTTCTGGGATCGGGAATCTGGGTCTCTTTCCCAAGAACTGCTAAGAGTAAAAAAATCTTTACTATCAACTCAAGCTTCAAGCAAAGGCCCGCAAGCGAGCGGCTAGAGCAACGATGTCACCCTCTGCAACCACTGGATCTTTCTTCACGATCCTCTCAACGTTCCGTTTCTTCTCGAGCTCGAGGGCAAGTGCACTCTCTTATGGATTTGGCACTTAAAGCCTTCAAGCGTAAGGCTTCTGCCGATCCTCCTCCTCCACCCGCCTACACCAGTTCCTGGGTTGCTTCGGCTTCCATGAGATTTCACCTCACCGATCCTGTTCCTGGCTCTTCCCAAAGTCCCGATCCGGCTCCGATCCCGATTCCGCCACAGCCAGCACCTCCGCCCTTGGCTTACCACTCATTAGATAACGACGAGGATCGATCTTCTCATCGTTCTGACAACTATGACAACCAGGTCCCTGGATTCCCAGGCGAACCTGATCCTGCGGACATCCCTCTACCAGATCTTCTAAAGACAGTAGAAGCCATTCTTCCAGCTTGCTTCCTCTACAAACCTGCTCCCGATGCCCCTCGATCCATCAAAAAGCTAGCACTTTCTACAGGTCTCGGCTTTGGTCTTCGAGATCAACCTGCACACCACCCGCCGCTCGTGGGTCAATCATCTACGTTATTAACTATGCTCCTCCGCACCGGCGGTCTGCTTCTTGGCAACGGTTCCCAAGAGGAACCGAAATAGGGGAACTAGACATTGGCATTCCTCCTCCTCGGCCCGGCAAGGAGGCATCGTTCTTCCGATCTTCGCTAGAGGAAACAACGATCACCCGAAATTTCGACACCTTCCTCAATCGAAATTCCTATCTGCTGAATCAAAAATCGATTTTGGTTCGGCATTGTTTCTTTCATGCCGAGCCTCTGTTCCGGTGTTTGTGCTCCGTGACACCGACCGTCTTCTGCGTCTTGGTCGGGCTACTTCGCAAGCCGATGTTCTTAATACTGCGGCGAATGCGCTGTGTGAACGCTTGAACATGGATCCTCCTCCAGCAGACACCAAACAGTTGGCATTCTTCTTTAATTCGTAAAGCATGCTTCGCAACGTACCATTCCACGAACTGGTTCACCAGAGCTTTATTCAACTCTACGATCCTTCTACGAGAGATTGCTCTGAACACCTCCCCTAGTCTTCATGATCTACTCGATCCACTCTTCACAACCTTCCGATCCATGAGACCGATACCCTGTTCCGTGGGCTTATTCCCAAACTTGCGCCTCATCTTGACGTGTCTTGCAAGCCGCTGCCCTTTTGATCCCGCCACGGATGACGATTGTGTTCCTCTAAAGAGTTCCGAATTGGGGTTACTAAAGACGATCCTTCCAGCTTACGCCTGATCCAGCCGCACTCCCCAGGTCTGCATCACCGGTCCGATCCTCCAATCAGCCTCCAGGACGTCGTCGATCCTCTTCCCAGCATGCCACTTCAGACAGACGCAAGCGATTTTCCTCTCCCGGTCGACGACATCGTGGCCGTTCCAAATATTGACAATTCGCTTTTCCTACAACCTGTAGGAGGACGTCTCCTACTCTTTACTACAAATTGCGAGTCCATCACCACCGATCCGGCAGTTCTCTCTATCATCAGCGTCGGTTTTATCCCCAGTTTCTTCGTTCCCCGCCTATTGGTCCGCCTCCATGGGATACCGAGTCACCACCCTCAGCCAACCTGTCCTCGAAATTCAGATTCTCCTCCTCTGCAAGCAAGCAGTGCAGATCGTTCCTGCCCCGATCTCCCCCGATTCTACAGCAGTATTTTCCTTTGTCCCAAGAAGACGGGAAGTTTCTGTCTGATCTTCAACCTCAAACCACTGACTTGGTACATCGACAATCCGCACTTTCAAATGGAAACAACAGAATCGATTTGCGCAATGTTACGACTCAACGATTGGACTATCTCCCTAGGCCTCGCCGACGCCTACTTACACGTTCCTTTGCATCAGTCCGTCCAACACCTATTTCGGTTCCTCCACAACGGGACCGTGTACGAATTCTGCTGGCTACTGTTCGGTCTGAATGCTGCCCCGCGGATCTTCACCTTCGTGCTTCACTCGATCCTCGCTTTTCTGCACCAGCATGGTATTCGAGTCTATGCTTTTCTCGACGACTGGTTACTTCCAAGAGGTCCTCCTTCGCGACCTCTTCACCGTCGCGTCTCTTTTACGATCCATAGGATGGGAAATAAACCAAGTCACGTCTTCTACCCAGCAGAACATTCATGTTTTTAGGCATCTTCGATCTTCTCCAGGGATCGGTCCTTCCTTCAGTGGATCGCATTACCAGTTTTCAACAAAGCGCCCCAGTTTTCTTCAACAACCTTATTACACGCTCGGCGACCTCGACTCCATCATAGGATCCATCGACTCGTTCGCCAACCTCGTTCCCTATGGCCGATGGATGGTTCGACCGCTGCATTACTTCCGAACCACGGAATGGGGGAACCCAGCGATGGGACTCACGCTTCCTCCCCGATCCCTCAGTCAGCATTTTCCATTTCCTGCCCTCCCCTGGGTGATGAACGTCAACAACCTCACGGCTTTGGTCCCCCTGCACGAACCGATCCCGGACCTCCACCTTTTCACCGACGCCTCCAATCAGGGATGGGGTGCGCACATAGACAACCTCCGAGTTTCCGGGACGTAGGAATCGACAGATCTAGAGCACATCAACATGTTGGAACTACACCCCGTACTCAACGGCCCTCGCCACTTCCAACATATAGTTTCAAGGAAGACGGTCGAAGTACACATCGACAACACACTGCGGTCGCCTACCTTCGTCGAGGAGGCGGAACATGCTCTCGGTCCCTCCACGAACTAACGTCAGAAATATTCCACCTCTGCATTTCCCTCCAGGCTCACTTACTTCCCCTACATATACCAGGGAATCGCAATGTTATGGCCGATGCCCTGTCTCGACGATCACCACCTATGGGAGAATGGACTCTCCACTCCTCCATCTGCGAAAGCTTTTTTGCTCTATGGGGACACCCAACATTGGACTTATTTGCCACAGATGCTCTCATTCTGGACTGGAATCATCTTTTTGCCTATCTGTTCCCACCGCCGAAATTCCTGCCAGTGGTACTGCGGAAAATCAACAATTGTTCAGGCAGGTTCCTTCTCGTTGCCTCGGAATGGCCAGCCGCAGCCTGGTTCCCGATGCGTCTCGACCTCCTGACCGATTGCCCTCGATCCCTGCCATTGAGTCAGGTTCTACTAACCCAACACAACGGGAAACTTCAGCACCGCCGGCCCCAATCCCTGCGACTTCACGGGTGGCTACTATCGTCAGACTCCTTGAGGAGACAGGAGTTTCTCCAATCCAGGCCAATCGCATTGCCTCCCGAGCAGTACGATCCTCTACATCGAAGATTTACAACAGCCATAGGCAACGATGGTTTCGTTAGTGTTCTACACAGCAAGTTAATCCTGTCAGCCCCTCTGTGCCAGAATTCCTCCGCTTTCTAGACTTCCTCTTTGACGATGGGCTCCGTGGATCCACCATTTTGGTGTACCAATCCGCCCTCAATGCGATCTTCAAGGCAGCAGCGTGTTTCCATCTCCTCGATGATTTTCGTGTCTCGTCCATGATCCGATCCGTCACGATCGACCGACAACGGACTCATAAAGTCTTTCCCGACTGGGACCTCTTGATCGTCCTCAACGCATTCATGCAGGCTCCCTTAAACCCCTTTCCTCCTGCTCGCTGAGTCACCTCACCAGAAAAACGGTGTTTCTGATGCCATGGCGGCTTGCCTCCACTGCAGCGAACTCCAAGCATTGTCTGCCACAGCTTCTGACTGTTTCTTCTTGGACAAATACTCCGGTGTCACCCTGACTCCCCGATCCTCCTTCAGGGCGAAGACACAAAAACCATCCGAACGATCCCATCCTTTCATCATTCCTGCCCTGTCCAACATTTTGGGCGATGACCAGGAACGAACCCTGTGTCCTGTCAGAGCACTTCGTTTTTACCTCAAGGCATCCAAACCGATCTGCCGGGATTGTACTCAGCTCTTTATTCCCTTTACACCAAAGACTGGAGAGACATCCCCAAGAATGATTGCTACACGGATTAAAACAGTCATCGTCCAGGCCTATAACGCCCTCGACATCAGCTGCGCCGATCAACGTATTCGTGTGGCGGCTCATGAACTTCGAGCCCTTTGTTCCTCTTGGGCTCTTCACAGTAATATTCCGATCTCCGAGATCATGGAATCCGCTTCCTGGCGACACCCGTCCGTGTTTTCATCACATTACCTGCTGTAACGGACATTGGCTCACCCTCGTACCTACCTGTGTGCTGCTGTGTTGTGGTTGACTTTTGTTGGCGCCAAAATCATTTGTGCAACGGCAAGGACTTTCAGGTTTTGCGCCAAATCCATGAGCGGACGTGCAGGAGAACGTGGCCAAGTATTGTTGGCCACGATTGGTGAACACTTTGTAACCATGAACTGGATTGGCTAACGAACTCACGAGCTGATTGGTTGTCCGGTGGAGCTCTCGATCTGACCGGAGCATATAAAAGTCAAGGGCTTCAGAGCCCGGTGTTGTATTCCCGTTGATTCTTGTGTTAAGAAAGAACGTAATAATGTAACCCAAATCTTGTCATGATTATTCCGCATTAAATAAGGTTTAACTACTTCAAGTTTGGCTTCTACATTGAACACACGTTATAGTTGGTGGCAGCGGACGTAACCCAAACTTCGAAGCCTAGCAGTATCACCGGAGATCGATCACGGAATTGCCGGAAGAGCAGACGTCAAGCCGGGAAAAAGTTGGTCAACGACGGCAAGCGAGGGACTGCAACCGTGCGGAGATTCAACGGCAGGGACGAAGCTCAAGCCAGACGTGGACGGCAATAAAGAAAAAGTGGTCGGCGATCTTGGAGAAAAAAAAAAATTGCCAGAAGTTGCTGAAGTCAAGCCGGGAAAGTTGGTCGACGACGGCGAGCGAGGAACTGGAAACCGAGCGGCGAGTCAACGGCTGTGACGAGGCTTAAAGAAGGCGGTACAAGGCAATGTGGTCGGCGAAAAAAAATTGCATCCCACGGCAATTAAGTTGGATGATCGGCTGAAATTGTGGACTAACATCACGCAAAAATATCTCCAGAATCCAGATTGGAGGTTTTTAGAAGAAAATCACCGAAGTGGCAGCGGGGAAACTGGAAAAAACGTTTCAATTAACGTTAAAATTGCGAACTTGTTTTTAAAATGTTTGAAAACGGGGAATTAGAACCATTAAAGCTTTTGGCTGAAGAGTATCAGTTAAATGTGAAGACTAGAAGAGCAATTATTAAAGTTTTGCAGGCTAAAATTGCAGATGGATCTTTAGTTGAAAATGACGTGGATAGTGATTTCCTTGATTTCCAAGCCGAAGTAAATCGGCAGAAAGAGCAGATTGCTCGAGATAAGGAAGCTAATGCTGTTAGTATTAACAAAGAAAGATTAAGGCTAGAGCATGAACGGGAAACGCAGAAAATTCACAAAGAGCTTGAATTAAAAATGCTTCTAGAAGAAGAGAAATTGCAAAGAGAATTTGAGTTGGAAAAAGAAAAAATTCAACAGGAAGCCATTGTAGAAAATAAGAAATTTGAGTTGGAAAAAGAAAAAATTCAACAGGAAGTCAATGCGGAAAAAAAGAGACTAGAATTCGAAAGGGATAAATTAGCAGCTGAGGAGAGAATTAAATTAGCTGAGGCTAGTGCAGCTAGGACTCCCAGTGAAAATGCTAGAAATCCCAGTAATATTGGTGCAGAGTCTAGAGACAAAATGGATATGAAACGTCACATGCAACCGTTTAAAGAAAATAGTGATATTTTGCTCTTTTTAACAACTTTCACCCGAATTTCTGAACGGTTGAATTTTCCAGAAGATACTTGGTCATTGAGGTTGTTGTCTTTATTGAGTGGCACAGCTAGAGAAGTTGTAACTAGGCTACCTAATGTAAACTGTAATGATTTTAACAAGGTTAAGCAGCAACTCTTACAAAGGTTTCATCTTATATCTGAGTCTCTTCACACCAAATTTCGAAATGCAAGTAAAACTCATAAGCAGTCTTATAGTGATTTTGCATACATGATCCAAACATATTACTCAGAGTGGATTAGGACAGCAAAGTGTGGTACGAATTTCAATAAGTTGGTTCATCTTATGCTAATTGAACAGTGTTTTTAGATAAAGTACCAAATGAGTTAAACTGTGGTTAGTGGATAAAGGGGATTTAGAAAATCTAGTGGAGGTTGCTCCTTTAGCTGATGAATGGATGGCTAGGCGTCAGAGTGGTACCCAAAATAACCATAGTAGTGAAGGTAATAGTTACCAAAATTCCAAGGGAAATGGGAATAGGCCATACTATAGGAAATTTAACTATTACAAGGTCAATAATGGATAATAGTGGTAACAGTAGGACAAATCCATGGTCAAACAATGGAACAGTGGGCCATGGGCAGGCAAATAATGCTAATAGTGGAAATGGGAATGTGGACAGGAATGGGAATGTACAGCAGAATGCTAAAAATGCAAATGCTTCAAGTAATGGGCAAAGTGAAAACGGTAATGGAGGTCAACATGGTTTTAGAAATACAAATGGTAATTCTAAGCAGTTGGAGGCTAAACGATCGTGTTTTGAGTTTGGTGATTTTTCTCATCTCGTCAAAAATTGCCCAAGTAAACGTAGTACAGCTTCTGTAAATTTATGCATGACCCGTGGTAAAAGTACATTTTCTGAATTGGACCATAATATAACAGCAGGTTATGATTTGGAAGGTAAACAGTTGTTTTGAGAGACACTGGTGCAACACTAAATGTTTTTGCTAGCAAATTGGTAGATCCAGCAAATCTAACAGGGGAATTCATTCAGTTGAGTGCAGTATTATTCCCCACTCCAGCAGAATTACCAGTAGCAGTTATAGAGATAGGGACCCCAAGGGGTAAAGTAAAAGTTAGGGCAGCAGTTTCACCCTATTTTCCAAGAAATTTTGACTGTATTTTAACTGACAAAACAATTCATGGCATTCAGAACAAGAATGATGAGCAGCAGTCAGAATTGTGTAATGTTATTACTAGGGCACAGGCCAAACAACTTCATGAAGGTAGCCTAAGGGAAGAGGGTAAAATGGAAGGTATAAAACATGATGAGCTTGAAAATGTGGCTAGGGGGACGCATGAAAGTAGCAGTATGCTAGCAGATTCTTCTGAAGTTAAGGTTAAAGTAAAATCTGTAGGTAATGCTCCAGATTTAACTAAGCCAGGGACCAAAGCCAAAGTAAATGTAGATGGTGCAGCTAAGATTAGCAGTGTGCTATCACCCTTGACTGCAGATTATACCAGTTTAGTTAGGACATCCACAGTGGAGTTAATTGAAGCTCAGAAAAATGATGAGAGCTTAGAAGGATGTTGGAAGGCAGTTCTGGGGAGTAAAAATCCTTCAATAGAATTTTTTATAAGGAAGGGAATATTGTACAGACAGTGGGAAGAGCGCAATACGGACTGTGTTTTTGAACAGATGGTCATTCCACTTAAGTACAGAAATCAGATAATTGATGTGGCTCATTCAAATGGTGGTCGGGACACCTAGGTAAAAAGAAAACTTTGGCAAGAATTCAGCAGCACTTTTACTGGCCTGGGATGTGTAAACAAGTTGAACAGGTGATCAAACAATGTGATACATGTCAGTGCATAGGCAAAACTCGTGTTGTAACTAAAGTGCCATTAGTAAAGGTTCCCATAATAAGTACACCATTCAAACGCTTAATAATTGATGTGGTAGGACCAATGAAACCAACACAGCAAGGGTTCAGGTATTTTCTAACAATGTTATGCCCCGCGACAAAATTTTCAGAAGCAGTAGCTTTAAAGGTGGCTAACTCTGAAACAATTGTAGATGAACTTTTAAAGGTTTTTGTCGAATAGGCTTTCCGGTAACGATCCAGTCGGACCAAGGCAGCAGTTTTGTTTTACAACTGACAACTTATTTCCTAGAGAAATGTGGGATTGAGATTGTGCATAGTTTTCCTCATAGGCCTCAGTCAAACTCTGTAGAACAAGTTCACAGGAATTTAAAAGACATTTTAAGGGCTTTGTGTTTGGAAAATCCAAATGATTGGGAGCAGTGTTAGCGAGCAGTATGCTTTGCTATTCGTAGTTCAGTGCATGAAACCACAAATTTCACACCGTCGGAACTAGTGTATGGTAGCAACATTAGGGGACCATTACAGTTACTTAAAGATAGGTGGGAGGATGAAGATGTGAATCTTACAGTAGTCGAGCATTATATTAAAGTATTAACGCAGCCGCAAATAACAACAAGAGTGCAGTCGAAGTTTTCATGGTTGCTAAAATTGTCACCTTAGTATAGAATAAAAACGTCGAGTACGGGTCCTCATACATGTATGTGGTTGAGTGCCGATTGGCAGCCCCTCCTACAACAACACTAAGCTAGTCGGCTTTATGCCTGTAATAAATTCAAGAACACAAATATTTACAAGTTTGGTGGAAAACGGCGACGTGAATTGCGTGTGGCGGCACTCAGTTTGAGCACATTTTCAAATTGCTGTGGAGATCAAAGTATGATGAAATTTAAAGTTCTGTTTTCGCAGAATAGTAGACAGAGAGTGGGGCTATTAAATGGTGAAAACCAGAGTCGAATTAGTCCATTTTCCGTGGAGATACACAATTTTAAAGTTGGGGTCTTGGAAATAGGCCTAGGCCGAGTTTTTGATGTTTGGTGCCGGTTCTCCTAACCAATCTCAGGATTTTAGTTATCCTGCCTTGACAGCACGGTTTGAAAAAGATGGCGACACATGGTTATAGGGACTCGCAAAGCGCTAATCAAAAGCAGCAAGCAACTTGAACTTAACATCCCTTTTTGATTACGTGCCATTACTTACAGAACAGTTAGCATAAAATTTTTTGTCTATTATTAGCTCTTAGCCTTGTTTGGAGGGGCAACTACCCCATCCCCTACCCCAAGCTCTACGGGCATACATAAATACACTTTCTTACTGGCCTCTTCAAACTGGCGTGACTGTTACGAGATTTTCTAGACTTCAGTTCTTAATGTTGTGGATGTATGACAAACTATAAATCATGTAAATTAGCTTTAAGTGCAGATTTCTAACTTTAATTTCAGAAGTGAAAAGTCCTGTTACTACACCTGAGAATAAATCTCCGGCTCCTCTACAACTTGCCAACGCACTGGCAGCCTGCGTCCTTTCTACTCATTTGCCGCCACCTCAGAGGCAGTGGGCTGCCCAGCAGCTGGTCAAATGTTTGGCTACGAAATCCAAAGATGGCTCCTGTCCTTTAGATACAGCAAACTTTGCTGATTTGATGGGCGCACTACCATCGTGTAGTGTCACAAAACTAGAAGGCCACCAAAACCGTGTTAATTCTTGTGTATGGACACCTGCAAGAAACCTTCTAGCTACTTGGTAAGTTCACAATTAGCTGTTAATGTCACTTGGCTACCAGTTGGAGTTGGTTTTTGAATCCAAATATAAGACCATGACTCATTTGCAGGGTGTTCAAAAAGTCCCACTTCGGCTGACTAACTTTCAAAACGGATGAGAATTGAAATTTGTAATTTCGGGGATGTAGGTTGGGTTGAGGGGTTTATCTTTTGGCAGTAGAGGCTTTACAGCACCTCATCCCCAGGGAGTGCAACTCAGGGATTTCATATGGTCAAGTGCTGTGTCATATTAAAACACTTATAAAGGAAAATTATGCAAAGAAAATGTCGCCACATAGCTCCCAGAATAAATGGCGTTCTTCAAAGTTCAAATAGCACTGTCGTTATCGCCACGTCGATAAAATGCATTTCAAGAGAAAAATGTGTACTTTAGGAAACCTTTGTAATTTTCTTAAATTTACTGTTCATTTTATTTTCCTGGAATATTGTGTCATGTTGTCCATGTCTCTATTGCCTTGCACTGCACTTATAGCAAAAGGTAGATCCTTCAACCCAACCTACGTTCCAAAAGTTTCAATTCTAATTTGTTCTACAGTTATTCAGCCAACCTGGAACTTTTTGGACATGCTGTGTAAGACCAGTCTTTTGTGTGAACCCAAAATCCAGAAAGGACGTGACCATGCACACTTTTTAAACTTCATGTTTGTTATTTAATTGCGGGTCTTCCGCAATCCGGATAAAGGATGCCACTGATGAGGACATGCCAACAGGTGCATGCTGTCCTTAGACAGGTTATCTTGAAGGGTTAGGCAGGATGCAGTCCAGAGACGAGTGACCAGCTAGTGATACCAACTGTGCTTGGGGTATGATGCCAAAATTATGCTGTTGTAGCTAACTTTCCAGTATACTGGAACAAAAATTAGTTTCTTACTATCTGCAAAAGATTGCTTATGTTATGCTTTCATTGCTCAAATCAAATAATTTAAAATAATTTAGTACCATCTACCTCCCGCTAAGGGCGCCACTCTGTATTTCATATTAATAGAGTTAGTGCCTCCATGTTTTTTCGTATCGCTTTGAGAACGAACGTGGTAATTATGTGCTAGTATATGCTCTGTAAGTTTTTGAACTTTATTCATTGCCAGAATGACTTCTACAAATTTATCGGAACTTATAAACTCTGGGGAATTTCCTGTTTGTGCGCACATCTGAACTCTTGCTGATTCTCACCATGCTTGCCGAAAATGCCAGCCCTGTAATTTTGAGTCAGAAAACTGTGACATTTTCTATCCCATTGTGAATTTCTCATGTTGTAACTAAGGCGCTTCGGACTTAAGAATAATTGCAACAAAGATGCGAACAACGCAGTCGTTCAAATTCTGTTGATTCAAAACGTGTTTCCTGCACTCCTAACCCTATTTTAAAAGTGAGCGAAAATGAGTTTCGAACTTTTTACGAATATTAATGAAGAGTTTCAAAGTACATCCAGTAACGGTTTTTTCAGTCCTAACCCTAACGTACATAAAACATCAATTGATTTCAGCTTAGAAGAAATGCGTTGTAACCCACCTCCCGAATGCCCGTATATTTTCCTCAAAAACGCTGATGACATCGTTCCTGCCCCCACTGCTGATTCGCATTCTCGAGTCCCATAACCTTACCCAATCGATTTCGGCTTCGTGGTTTTTGAGGCTCAATGTGCCGATGCTTGTGTAAATGCGCAGTTTGATGTTGTTGGGTCTAGACTTACAACTTTTATGTTTGCAAAAATTGATAACTGCGCTAATGCACTCAAACAGCAAATTTCCAAGATGGCATCACTCTTCTCTAATCCGCATGTCGGCCTGCGTTCCTCTTCTGCCTCTTCGTTGGCCCACGCGCCTGCTAGTGTGATCTGTTCTTAGCGACACTCGAAACCAAAGCAGTGGGAACAACCCTCCTCTTGCTCCCACTACAGTTTTGATTGTCTCTAAGAAAAAGAACAGCATTGTAATACCGGTAGCCGGCGATAACAGTGGCGATAAAATTAGGGATCGGCTGATATGATACCGATGAAGGGTAAACCGATCCGAACCAATACAAATGTCGATACCGATAATAATAATAATCACAACTAAGTTTAAATTTCATACAAAAATGCAACTTCAGTTTCTCGTTTTGCTTGGGTTCCAACTGTTGAGATTATCCAAAAGTTCTGCGCAGCAATAACACGTTTTTACTCTTATTCCTACAGATGGCTTCAGTACATTCATCTTCTCAGTTAGAATTTAGTTGGTTGTTGTAAAACTTACAGCGGCAGAACGAACCATCAAGTGCTACATTTTCATTCCAAACTGAGCAAATGGCTTTGCTTTTCTCACTTGGTTGTTGCTTTTGCTGCGCTTGGTGTACATTTCTTGGCATAACAAATATGTGTATCGGAAGCCTTATAGTGTTCCGATACCGATATGGAAAAAATACCGATAAATACAGATTATACCGATACTGATATCAATATCAGGCTATCCCTAGATAAAATTACATTATGATGAAAAAGAAAAAGTTTACACTAACACCACCTTTTGCTTTTCAGACTGGTGGTGTTAGTGAAGATTTTTTCAACATAACGGCGTTGTACACAGTGGAAAGACAGAATCGCGTGATTCTAAATGAAAGTTTTCTGAAACCAAGTCTGCTTGTGGATTAGTGTAGTTTAAAAAGGAGAACGTTATAGGCCAATATCTCTTCTTCTTTCTCCTCCCCCCCCCCCCCTCCTCCCCCGGCCAATATTCCCTGGAGGCCAATATGTAAACGTGGACCGCCGAAAAACGCTCGTTTCTTACTATCTGCAAAATACTAACCTTCAGTATGTGCTTAAATCACCTGATTTGCTATTTAAAATGCCCGACACAGATTTAAAACTCATCCTTTTAAATCTCAGTTGATTAGTTTAGCTAATCCTCCGCTAGGATCGCGCAAGGCATCTCCTTTATAACACTGTTACAGTGTTTGGTAGATCACTTCACTTCGGGCATCTGTGCTGAACACACGGCTGCTCGGTTTGCTATTGTTCGAATAAAATACGCCATAACGCCCTTTAAAATGCCAAGATGGCGGACACAGTAAAGTTGAGCGAGTTGCCTACCTCCGGGAAAGTGTTTCCGATTTGTACCTGCAAGAAAACTCCGGACGACTTGCATCCAGCGTGCAGGAATTGCAGGAATTGTAGTTTTCAAGATTTAAAGTGTGAAATTTGTGAACTACACGACTCGGCGTCGGTAAAGAAGATTTTAAAGTGTTGGAGGAAGACGGATTTACATAAGTTGAGTGAGGGGCGTCGAAATGGTTCGGTGGCTTCCAATTCTAGTGCGTCGGTGATTAAAACACCTCTCGATGTTCGTTTACAAGCCCTGAGTACTGACGTGAACGCGCCTTTAGTTTTCCTGTCTGCTGAGACGATCGCCAATCATTCGGGGAATCTCCCTACTCAGCTGGTTGCCCCAGCCGTTGCCATGGAAACCGAGCTAGTGATTTCTCCGTCGGACTTGTTCCCGTTCGGCGATGACACGCCGCTACGAGAGAGTAATTTACAAATGGTTATTTCTGAGGTGAGAAAAGCAACTAAAGCGGATATGAACGTTCAAATGGACATTATGAGATCAAAGGTAACTGTCGAAGTTAATTCTAATGTGGATAAACGCTTTGTATTTGAAAGCCGCATTATAAAATTATTTGAGTTGAAAGGAGCGGCTTCTTTGCCTCCGTCAGCGGTGCCATCTGTTGTGCAAACCCCGCGTTTTCAGCCTAGCGTTCCCAAGGTCAAGGTCGTTGCCGACGATACACAAAATGGCGGCTCTCATGCAGCCGAATGTCAAGCTCCGTGCGCTAAGAAGACGGACGATGTTTCTAAAATCAAGAAGTCGATGAAGAAAGAAAGTAAGGTAAATAATGATGTGGCGGATAATATTAAAAAGCATGGCAAAGGTTCCGATGTGGCAATGGTTTCAATTCAAGCGGACAAGTTCGGGGCGAAGTTTTGTAAACCAGGCGGAGCAGTGGTTGAAAATAAAAAAGCTCCTGAAAGGTCTAAAACACACAAGCCTTCGTGTGATACTAGATCTTGCCCAACCCGTTCATCTCCTTGTCGAGAAAAGACGCAGAAGGAGTCGGGAATTGCCACGGGTAATGGTGACACCCAAGAAAAAAGAGACCCAATTTCGGCGTTGCAAAATACGATTGCCTCGCTCCAATCGGAGATCGATCGTTTAAAAAAGGGGAAAAAATTGCCGAAGTCATCAAAATGTCAGATTTCATCCGTGAAAGGAACAAATGGAATCTTGCAGGGCGATTGCACGCATCATGATCATAAACATAATTCTCCCAAACGCCGTTCGAGGGAACTCTTAGGGCACGAAGTTGTTGGTTCACAAAACGCCAATAAGCATAAACGCCTAACTGCTTGTGATACGCCCAAACGCCTGGACGCCGACAATACGTCCAAACGCCATGCTAGTACGGTAAATCTCCCACCAAGATATTAAAGGACGATTCTGGAATTACATTAAACTGCTCATCAAAACGCCTGTGTAGTGCTTCGGTGAATATCAATGAATCTTCAGTTATGCACCATGCATCAATATATCCACATGTTGGTCGCAAAACTTTGCATAGATCTAGCACTTCTTCTAAACGCCATTTGGGTTCGTCTATTCGGCAACGGGACTACATCCCGGAGCTGCATCACAAATCTCGGCATGAGGATTTTATTGAATCCGAGCATCCCGACTGTAAACGCCCCCATGATCAGTCTCATTCGCAACATGAAAATTTGAAAAGCCGGAAAGTGGATTTTGTTGATTCCCGCCGTTTCGGGCGTGCAGACTCCGAATATCCGGACGAATATGACTCAACCATGGGTACTGATGATTTTTCGGATGAAAACATTATAGGGAAGGTGCCGGCTGCTGGCTCACAAACCGACATTTTTGAAGAAGGGCCAGATTTTGTTCACTGGGACGTTTTTCATGCTGCATTGATTCGTAGCCTCTCTGATTCGAAGGAGTACTGCAAAGATTTTGTTCCCCCTGAAGTAAATCCGGACGATCCCCCATTGGACACTCTTGCAAACTCTGGGGGGGAGCGTGTAGCTCCGCTTCATATGCCTCAATCTGCCGTTGCATTTCGTCAGCTCTTGAACCAAGAAAGTTTGACTCGCAAGCATGAAAAGTCAATTTCAGTTTCAAAGCCTTTTCCCCCTCATGACCCGAAACTCAAGAAGCATTTTTTCCGGTCTACTGGAAAGGATGCTCCTAACAAGCGTCGGTTTGAAACCTTCGAAGCTGCTGAGTACATTCCCGCGTACCAAACAATGGAGGCTGATTCGACTTTGAAGACCCCTTCTTCGATTTCGGTACCCATGTCATTCTATGAGGAGGACGAGGCCATTCTTCGTGCAGCAATGCGTGCTAATTCCCACGCTGAATTGGCTTATTCTGGGACGACCAACACCATAAAACACTTGATCGCCGAAAAACCGGAACTTGCGGACCATCCCTTGATCGATGACTATCGGATGACTTCGCTTGGAGTTCACGATTGCTTCTTAACATGGTCTTCAGACGGAGGGACGCTGTGCTTCAGTCTGCTGTCAACACTCCAAAGGAAGTCCTAGGCCAATTTCGCGTAATGCCGATCCACAGCTCGACCGACCTATTCAGAGGCAAACTCCTTGAACTCGCCTCGGAGTTGCGCGATAAGGGGAAACCTGTCTCAACCACAAAACATCCCTTCTTCAGCAAAAAGATGAAGAACGCAACTTATGGTTATCCCAAGAACCTGCCTCAGGAACAACAAAAGGATGGAAGAGTTGACAAGCAGCCTAAGAACCCAGCGGCTCCCGACCGCCCTAGGTCACGGTCGCCCTTTCCGGCTAATGCCCCTCTCCAGAGCAGGGGACGGGGCAGAGGATTTGACAGGGGGCGTGGATCCTTCAGAGGAAGTGGATCTTTCAGAGGAAGAGGACGACGGCCTCGCTATTGACGGGGGCCTGCCTCAGCCCTCCCCTCTTCACCGGCAGGTGGGGGGTCGGCTACAACGTCACATCAAGCAGTGGCGAGAAATCACGACAGACACTTTCACGCTTCCAGTGGTCGAACATGGTTATCTTCCTCCATTCCACTCTCGTCCAGCCACCACATACAGGCCTCCCCTCTGGATTGTAGACAAAAAAGAAGGCGTTGGTCTGGGAAAAGAAATCGAGAAGTTGCTCGAGAAAGGGGCAATCGAGTTGTCGCCTCCAAACACAAACGGGTTCTGGAGTCCCGTAAGAGTTATAGGCAAGAAAGGTGGAGGGACAAGGTTGATTTTCAATCTTCGAAAACTCAACCAGCACTTGACGACCGAGCATTTCAAGATGGAAACAATACAGTCAATTCGGGAGGCACTTCAGCGCGACGAATACACCATTTCAATAGACCTGGAGGATGCCTACCTCCACGTCCCATTACATCCATCGATTCGTCATCTGTTTCGTTTCAACGCAAAAAGGAAAACATACCATTTCAAGGTTCTTCCTTTCGGCCTGGCGACAGCTCAAGTTTTTACAGCAGTTCTTCGGCCAGTGCTTGCTCATCTTCATCTCAACAACATCAGGGCGCACGCTTATATAGACGACTGGCTGGTTCGGAATCTTTCAAGAACTCGACTCCTCCGTCAGAAAGAAGAATGCCTTCGTCTGTTCCAAACCTTGGATCTAGGGGTCAATATAGGGAGTCGAGACTCACACCCGTAAAGAATTTTGTGTTCCTGGGAGCTCATTTTCATCTTTCCAGCTTCACAGTTCATCCATCTCTGGAAAGAGTCGAAAAGCTTCAAGCAAACATGGAAGATCTTCTGGGGAAAGAGGAAATCTCCGCCCAGGAATTGGCATCCAGCATAGGTCTCATCGATTCGTGTGCCAAACTGGTTCCTCAAGGTCAATGGAAAGCGAAACCGGTTCACTGGTTTCGCAATCTGGAATGGTATCCTCAGACGAGTTGGGAAGATGTCATCTCTCTTTCGAACCTTCCGAGGCAAGTAGTCAACTGGTTGAAGACAAAGAACTTAATGGATGGGGTCCCGGTTCAACGGCCTCCGTCCGAGGGGCTTCTCTTCACGTATGCGTCGGGGACAGGATGGAGAGCTCACTTCGAAGGTCTCCAATCTTCAGGCCAATGGACAGAAGAAGATCTGTCCAGCCACATAAATGTCTTGGAAGTCAAAGCGATTCGTCTGGCCATTCTGACCTGGAAACATCACCTTCAAGGGAAAGTTCTCACCGTGATGACCGACAACACCACTGCAGTCTCCTATGTGAACAGGGGAGGTGGGACGCATTCAGCATCAATGATGGAAGAAACTTCGAGGCTTTTTCAATTGTGCGAAGACAACAACATCCTGCTTCAGCCTCGTCACATCGCCGGAAAGCTGAATGCTTTAGCCGACGAGCTCTCGCGTCAGGATTTAATTCCAACGACGGAATGGAAGCTGGACCCAGCAATTTGTCGGGCTCTCTTCCAACGTTGGGGGACTCCCATGGTGGATTTGTTTGCCACTCGCTTCAATCACCAATTGCCGAGCTTTGTATCCCATTTCCGGACGAGAAGGCTTCGGCAACGGACGCTCTGTCGATGTCATGGGACGGGATCTTTGCATATGCATTTCCCCCTTTCTCCTTTCTTCAATCAACTCTCAACAAGATCAGGGAATCAAAAGGGATCTTTATCCTGATAGCACCTCTATGGCCTGCTGCTCCTTGGTTTATCGACATCATGGAGTTTCAGAAGGAGGAACCGGTCCCACTCCCGGTCTCACGATTCTTCCTGACCCAGCACAACAAGACTACAATACATCCAAAGCCGGAAGTCCTTCATCTTCACGGGTGGAGGTTGTGACTACTCTTCTCAAGAAAGAGGGATTTGAGTCTCCGGTGACCAACAGGATCATTCACTGCCTCAGAGGCTCGTCCATAAAAAATTATGAGACGAAGTGGAAAAAATGGCATTTTTGGTGCAAAACTAAGAACCTGAACCCGATTAAGCCGTCTGAATCCTCATTGGTCTCCTTTTTTGAAGAGCTTTTCCAAAAAGGCCTTGCTCCATCTGCAATAAAAGGATACAGGTCGTCCATTAACTCTGTTCATTCATGCCAGGGGGATAAGAAACTTATAGGAAGTAAAGTGATTTCAAGACTCATGTCGGCTTTCGAAAATGAGGGACCTAGGACCAGACATCTGTTCCCTAGATGGAACTTGCCCTTAGTTCTTTCAAGTCTGGAAAATCCACCTTATGAACCAATCCATTCAGCCTCGCTTCTACATATTTCCCAAAAGACGGTATTTCTCGTGGCACTTGCATCTGCTGCGAGGCAGAGCGAATTGGCTGCCTTCTCACGAGAAGACGAACACATTCGTTTCTCTAGGGACTGGTCTTCGGTCTCACTCACTTTCCCTACTCAGTTTCGGGCCAAGAACTCGAAGCCCGATGTGGCCCCTAGACCTGTCATGATCAAGGCTCTTGCTCCAGTTGTAGATCCAGAGGGGAATGAAAGGACGCGATGTCCAATAAGGGCTCTCCGCAACTATTTGGTTAGAACTAAAATTCCGGAGTCAAAACAACCAACAGCGGAACGAAGAGTACCTCCAACTGCGCTTTTTCTGCAAGTTGACAAAGGGGTCCTTCAGCCGTTACCCATGACCCCTTTTAAGCTAGGAAAGTGGATATGCGAAGTAATTAAAAGAGCTTATGACTTGGGCCCAAATCATCTGGACTTGCCAACGGAGGTGCGAGCGCATGAATTGAGAGCTTTGGCTGCTTCCTGGGCGTATGGATCCGGAACACCACTGGACGAAGTTGTGGCTGCGTGTTCATGGAACAACCGCAATACGTTTATTTCCCATTATCTGCGCGATGTGAGTGCGTCGAGAGGTGAAAGGACGATGAAAGAACATGTGGCAGCAGGCAGTCGAATCGGACATTGTTTTGATTCTGTCTTTTATAAATTGCTTTCACGGAGAAAAAGTTGCACAATAACGAAGCTGAATGAGTGAACAAGTGTCTTGTAAATAATGGAGAACGCATACACTGGTGAAAACGACACTATAAAGTTTCACAACGTGCAAGTGGTACAATCTAGGATGGCCACATTTGCACAGATAAGTGACACATCACAGTGGCCAGATGAACTGGCACAGTGAAGTGAAGTGTAACAAACTTATGTGAAACAGGGGAGAGACCATAAAGAAGAAAGCACCAACAAGTTATTGAGTGGGTAATTTTCTTGAATTTAAAATTAATGGTCTGTGACAGTGTCGTCTGATATGTGTTGAAAGGTGAAATCTCAGAGTTTAGCGGGTTCGTGATGACCCTCCCACCAATAGGACAAAGTCAGGACATACTGAAGGTTAGTATTTTGCAGATAGTAAGAAACGAAAATTTTAACACTGTTTAAAATTAGTTTTTACTATCCTAAAATACTTACCTTCAGTAGAACCCACCCATCCTCCCCGCTTCGCAGAACCCGCTGTTAACCATGTGTTACATCGGTCGAAGTGAAGTGATCTACCAAACACTGTAACAGTGTTATAAAGGAGACGCCTTGCGCGATCCTAGCGGAGGATTAGCTAAACTAATCAACTGAGATTTAAAAAGATGAGTTTTAAATCTGTGTCGGGCATTTTAAATAGCAAATCAGGTGATTTAAGCACATACTGAAGGTAAGTATTTTAGGATAGTAAAAACTAATTTTAAACAGTGTTAAAATTTTCGTTTTTCGAAACGAGAAATTTTTTTTCTTGAGCGCCCAAATGCCTTGCTTAGGCAAATCTCGCCGTTTTCGCAATAATGGACCAAATCGGCCAAACTTTTTGACATTCAATAGCCTGTCCAAACACAAGTCTCTTGGGAAAGCCCAATTCTGGACTTTCCATCTGAAGATCCTCATATCTCCATTTGAAGGTCGCCCAAAACCAACAGCATCGCTCCTTCATCATGGCCGCCATTGTTGAAACTTGTATTTTGATTTTATCACTCCTATTTTCGGGCATAAAGCCCACAAACACTAGCTTAGTTGCATTTTTAGGAGGGGCTTCCTCTGCGAAGGTACTAAACCTCGATCTCATGTACAGACAACTATTTTTAAAGTGTGATATTTTTTATTGTGTTTGAACGATAACAACTGCTATGAAAAATTTCCACTTAGATCAAACATTGTCCTTTAAGTTTAAGGTTAAACCTCCAATTTAACTTCATGCGTTTTAGCATACAACTAAGCTAGACTATTTATTCATTTATTTGGCCTTTTATAATAATCTTTTGCCCCCATAAACGCTGCCATTAGTCCACGTAATTAGACATCAGCATTCTACCGGACACGAATTTTAGTGTATATATGTTTATCGTAGTTCTCCTCTCAGCCCGACTGTGACCACCAGAACATTACTCTTAGCTTATTCTACTATTAAAACTAAAAGATATTTATAAAAGATCTGTTTCCAAGCATTCCTTCCGAAAGTCAAAACTGTGCAAAAACTTCGAATCCCCCTTTTTTACCCCCTCCCTCGCCAAAACTAGTTGTGGTGTATAACACTGCAGTTTACAGTTAAAGCTTATAAAATTTAATAGTAATGCTTTCTGCATTACCCAAAGCCATGTATTAAGCTTTAACCAGAGCCTACTCATGTTGCAAACATCTAAATATTCATTCCATAGCCATTAATTCAAAGTAAAGGCCCATTTTCCCAAAGTTCAATTGAGTGAAACTCAAAACAGGCCCGTCTTTACATGTCTTTACTCCTTCAAACGGCTCTGCACCCAGTCCCTTTCTTCAACCGACTTCTCCTCCCACTTTCCATTGTTCTCAAGGCCCTCAGCCAATCAGACCCCGCAGCTCCCCTGCCCGTCCGCGCGAACTTCGGGTTATGTGTATAACACCCCAGCCCCAGAACGCAATCGTTAGCACAGCTCACAGATCTCTCAAGCTAGAAGGGTCACGCCAGTCGGGAGTGGAGACGTCACGTCCGTGGGATGCCATGCCGGGCAAAATGGCAGTGGTTCGTATGTTTGTAAGTTAGCTTTTTGAAAATTTAATTTAGGACCCCCCCAAGTCCAAATTTATAGTTTAAACTTTAACTTAAACTCTCTAGCTTAGAGAAATTATGGTGGTGACGCCTGTAGCGGCATCTTAGGTTTTTTCACCCCATAACGTCAGAGTGGTTCTCTTACTAAAAACCAACATTCTTTTTTATTTGTTTCAAATGTAACTTTAATCCAAATAACTGACGGTTTGATCTTTGTGTGGGATTCATTGGTTATTCACTCCAGACGTACTTTATAAGTAGCCGCGGCTTTTATAATTTGAGGAGTTGACTTCTAAACAGCAACTCTGGGAGGTTTAAGGCTCTGTTTTATCACTTAGAAACAAAACTGTGAAACGGTTGATCTTTCATGCGTGTTTGAAAAAACAGTTTGATAGACTGTAACCAGCCTGGGCTGTTCAGTCTTGCGGACGACTCAAACGAGCGTTCAGTATTGCTTTTTCTAATCGAAAACTTAATTGACTGTTTATTCAAAACACAAGTGTCGTTTTGTAGAATCGTGTGAATTACGAAATGTAAATTCAACTTTGTGCTTTTAATTCATTGATATTCAAAAGCTGTTCGTGCAAACTTAATGTAAAGTCTTCTTTTCATTCCCTGTTGTTAAAATAAAACCAGGAGTTTTAAACTTCAGTTCGTTTGCTAAATGATTAATTGTTTAAGAGTAAAATAAATATGTTGCCCATCTTTAGTTTTAGCTCTTGTTAAACAGTTAAATTCCATCGCTGGTGGCAGTGAAATACCAACAGTATTAAGGTTAGGCCCCTTTAAATTAGGACCTGACGCTCCATCCCCCATGCTGGGACTGTAGCCCCTGCTGTGCTTATGCCGTAAAGTCGTTATGATCACCGCAACACCTTAAGCTGAATCTCCGTGTCAAACCAGGAAACCGGAGGCGTTACAAGCACCTGAGCCGTCGTAGCGTCTGCCGTTACAAATATCCCCCCGGCCAGTATCCCCTGAAAAATATAATTATGCTGAAAAAAAAAACACTAGCAACAAACTGAAAAATAAACATAAAATCCACAATTTTTTGTCTTGGATTTATTTTACTTTTATTTATACAAAAACCACTTCAAAGTGAATTCAAATAAAAAAAAAATTATTTATCAAATTCGTTGTGAAGATCATACATGTACAGCCTCTTACTTAGGTCAAAGTGAACAAAATTTGTTCAGCGGCTCCACTCCCACAAATCTAACTTCATTAATTCGTTTGTTCAGCACTTCACTAAAACGGACATAAACCAGGTATTTCCGGAATCCAAATTTGTTCCAAATACCAAATTATCGTACCCTTTTTGATCTTTAAACATTATGTTTCTTTGTTTGCCAAACATATTAACCTGATAATTTAGCATTACATTGTCCTCAAATAATGTCTCCCTGGAGGTTTTTTTTAGTTGCTTGTAGCTGCCTGCTTGCATGTCCCACTGCGCATGCGCAGCCCTCTCTATATAAGCGAGAACGTGGATCGTCTCGGCATTAATTTTCCTCCAGAGGTTCCTACGCGTCACCTCGACTCCCGTCTTTCGCACTGGAATTGGGGTTTCTCCTTCACACTATCTCCTTTCGGCCATCTCCTTTTTGACCATCTCCTTACGATGGAAGCCGCCCTTTCGCACATCACCCAGACCACGGACGCGGCGCTCTCCTGCTGCTCCTCCGATCGTCCGCGACGACCGCTACACACCCGGCATGGCCGGTACGTGCATGTCGTCAACGACGTAGTTGACTCCCCAACGCACGCCGCCGCCGTCGGCGACAACGACTGTAACGGCGGATGCTACGACGGCTGAGGTGCTTGTAACATCCCCGACATCAGGTAGACTTCGGTCTTGTTAAAAATAATACTTTCGGTGTTTTGGTTGATTATCAAAGCACAGTCATGGCTACGGTCCGATGCAGGGAACGGAGCGAAAATATCCTATCAAATTAAATAGGCTAACAAGTACTATTTTATACGGTACGCGCTGCCACCAGATGGAGTGACATTAATTGCAGAAAATCCTGAGTTAAGAAAAAAAGGGGGTTTACATAATATTTTAACTCTACAATTAATAACGGGGTAAAAACAACTGACGTTTAAAACGCTTGGTTTTATTTGAAGACAGTTAACAAAATATAAGAAGCACTTTACATTTTCACACAAGTTTTTACATTTCAAAGCTTTAAATAAAGCAACACGAATTTACATTTATAAATTCAACAACGAACTTGGCGTTAATAAAATCAGTTACCTTTCACATCAAGAAAGTTCACTCAGGTGTGTTTCAACCTCCTAATATAAAAATGCAGCCGCAAGTTACAATTAGGCCTACAGTATGTTGTTTGCGTTCAAACTCCCACAAACGCAACTAAACTTCGAGTTAAATCTGAACTAGATCGGCTCAACGGGAGCACTAGCAATTTAAGCAGGACTTTCACTTAAATTAAGTTGATTAAAATAAGTAAGATAGACTTGGTTTTTAGGAAGGGAACCACCCTGACGTTTATGACTAACCAAGTTCAGAAACTGCCAATGTACGAAGTTAAATCATAAATTTATCAAACTAGGAGTTGTTTTTAAAATTAAACTAAGAATTTAGATTTGGGGTCCTAAATAAAAACTTTCAATTTTAAACTACACGATACGAACCACAACCATAGTGCCCGGCATGGCAACATTCGGACGGCATCGTTCCTATCCCGATCGGCGTGTCCACCTCCTAGCTTGAGATCTGTGAGCTGTGCTAACGAGTGTCTCCTGGGTCTGAGTTTTATACCTGATGCTGGGCAAGCAGGTAGAGGGAAAGTGCGGACCTGGAGGAGAGCGGGGGGGGCGAG
>JAHWFP010167373.1:124236-153367 GCA_023313725.1 Lithobius niger | reverse complement strand
TAGTGAAACCTTGGGAGGAGGAGAGACTTGACCAAAACCAGCCAGGCTGTCACTACCGGAAATAGGTCGGGCAGCGCGGACGGGCAGGGTAGCTTTGCACTCTGAGTGGATGGGGAATTGAATCCTGTGATCTGGTTGGAAGGGAATATTGGCAATGAGAAGAGCAAAGGGAATTGCCGACTTTTGTGATTTGAGAGGCCTTAGGAACTGAGTTTTGAACTCACAACGTGAATAGGCCTATAAATTAAAACTACGATATTATATATCACAACAATTGAAGGAGGGGGGGGGACGAAGTGTTTTGCACAGAATATTTGTTATTGACTATGGAAAACATATCTTTTAACTGAATTGATTTAATAGAAGGATGGGCAAGCTAGAATTGCATTGGAAACTGTTGGGTGGTCACACTCGGCGATTTTTGCATTAATATTTACAAACAAAACAAAAAGTGGCGTCCGGTAAAATTGCCGAAAAATATCTTTTGAATGTTGAGCACGTGGTTGGGTTCAGGGGGCAAGTGAAAATGTCAATAGATTAAATAATTAATTTAGTGAAAAAAATACTAAAACGTATTTAAAGTTGGGGCATTAACTTTGCAGTGGCAGAACTTAGTTAACATGGAAGTGGGAAATTTTACATATAATCGTACGCTCTACAAACCACATAAACCCCTCTTATTCCACAACTAATCTAAACTGTTTCGGCTTTATGCCTATAAAAATGGAAAGGAAATTATTACATTTATACAAATGAGTTGGAGTTAGGATGACCGTAAGTGTGTGCGTCGCGGCACAGTTTGGTGACTTTTTCTTAGGCTTGTAGCTGAAGAACCAGAAGGAAATTTTGAGTTCTGTTTTCGCAGAATGGAAGTTCAAATTCGTGGCTATTAAGAATTTCTATGATGGGCCATTTCTGTTGGTAACTCCTGGAGATTCAGTGGTTTGAAGTTGGAGGTCGGACAAGTCAGGGGCGGGAGGGGGCACCATGACTTAAAGAAAAAAAATCAGAGTTCGTGAAAACGAGGTTTCCCGGAGGTTTTTTTGACAGCTGGAGTCCCGGTATCCTCTCCAAAATGGTTTTTAGGCCAAAAATCCCTTAGACGACGTAGTTGTCTCTCTGCCTCCAGACGGCTACGTTCCATGCTTCTTCCCAACCTCCCGACCTTGAAAAAAGATTTACAGCAAGCCAAATCGCTCGTGTTTATCTGCTTTTCCGATCGTCCGTGACGATGGCTATGCACCCGGCCTGGCCGGGACGTGCATGTCGTCAACGACGTAGTTGACTCCTCATTACAAGATGGCCAACACACGCCGCCGTCTCCGGACCTCATGTCGGCAAGTCAATACGCTTCCGGGACGTCAAAGGAAACTCTGTTTGGCCGCATCCCCTCATCTTGGCCTTTCGACCACCAACTCTCTGCGCGGTCTTCGCCCACGCATTTGGACTTTTGTTTTCGCTCTTCTTCACTACGATGGCTCCTGCAAATGATGATGCTGTGCCCGTGTCGCCAACGACGTAGTTGTCTCTCTGCATCTAGACGTCTACGTTCTACGCCTCTTCCCGGCCTTGAAAGAAGATTTACGGCAAGCCATATCGTTTGGCCTTGTTTATCTGCTTCACTGCCGCCCACCTACGACTACCGCTGGGCGGCTGGCTTAGACCGGGTTGCCTATGTCGCCAACGAAGAGGATGTCTCTCCGCTTCAAGACGGCCAAGCGCCCCCCCCCTCCTTTTCTGGCCTTGATAGAAGATTGATGGCAAGCGAAAGTACACTTCTTTCGACCACGAATTTGGTTTTCATTCCTTTCGACCATCACCATCTCGACTGGGCTCAAGCTGACGTTCCTGCAACATCACTTCTGCTTCTTTGAACTCGAAGCTTCCCTGCCCTTTCGACCATCAACTCGCTCCTGATGATGCCCATGCCTCTCCACGGATGGACTCCTCTATCTTCAACCGTTTGACGTTTGCTGGGCTACCGGCCTCGCCCGGTTGGCCAACAGCGCCAAGGGCGGACTGTCTCCCGCTTCAGGTGACCTACGCACTCTTTCCCAGTCCCAACAACCTGCGGTGTATTTACGGCAACCATTACTACTCCATTGGCTTCCCTTTCGACCAATTCGTCCTTTCGATCATTCTCTTTTCACACGCAGTCTCCTCGTTGCTCGAAAGCATTTGGATCAGCGCCCCTTGTCTCATCTTCTTGACGCCGGCTGCTTCCTGGTACATCTCACAGCGCCTCTCACTCATCGCTCCATCACGAGTGCCGGGCTGCCCATGTAGCCATGCACAGAAGTGTCCTCCCGTCAAAGACGTTCGGCCCGCTCCGCTACCCTCTTCCAACCTTCCAGCCTTGGGACGGTGTCTACGACGGATCAAATCAGCCCCATGACATCGGACTGAACCCCCTCCTGGCTCAAACTAGGGAAACACCGGCTGTCTTCCCCGAGTTAGGCCTTTCGACCATCTCTGCCTGCTGACCCCACTCTTGCTGCTCGTCTCGCCCATGGTTGACCCCCACATCACGAACGAACACCAAGTCAACAGTCGCTGCCTATTGCTGCTCGTGTCATTTATGGCTTAAACCCAAGCTCGAGTGAACCAAGACGGAAGCCGTTTGCACCTCTTGCTGCTTATCTCGGCCATGGCTGATCCCACGTCTCGAACGAACATCAAGACAACAATCGCTACCCATTGCTGCTCGTCTCATCCGTGGCTTGAACCTACGTTTTTAGGGAACCAAACGGAAGCCATGCTACTTGTCTCGACCATGCCTGACCCCCACATCTCGAACGAAAATCAAGACTACAGTCGCTGCCCATTGCTGCTCGTCCCATGCATGGCCAAAACCCACATTTTGAGTATACCAAGATGGAAGTTGTTTACACCTCTTGCTGTTTGTCCCATGGCTGACCCCACGCCTCGGACGAAAATCAAGACAACAGTCACTATCTATTACTGCTCGTCTCATTCGTGGCTAGAACCCACGTTTTGAATGAACCAAGACGGAAGCCGTTTGCACCTTTTGCTGCTTGTCTCGACCATGGTTGACCACATGTCTCGAGCAAAAGTCAAGACAACAGTTGCTGTCCACTGCTGCTTGTCTCACTCGTGACTAAACCCACGTTTTGAGTGAAGATCCAAGACAGCAGTCGTTTCCACCTCTTGCCACTTGTCTCGACCGTAGCTCACCCCACACCTCGAGCAAATATCAAGTCATCAGTTGCTGCTCACTGCTGCTCGTCTTACTCGTGGCTAAAACCACGTTCTGAGTGAATCAAGGTGGAAGCAGCCTCCACCTCTCACTTGTCTTGACCATGGCTGTCCCCACGTCTCGAGCGGAAATCAAGACAACAGTTGCTGTCAACTACCGCTCGTCTCATGTGGGGCTAGAACCCACGTTTTGAAAAAATCTAGAAGGAGCCATTCACGCCCCTTGCTGTCATCTCGCCCGTGGCCGAGCCCATGTCTCGAGCGAAAATCAAGTCAACAATTGCTATTTACCACAACTTGCCTCACTCATGGTTTAAACCCACGTTTGGAGTAAAGATCCAAGACGGAAGCCGTTTGCACCTCTTGAGGCTTGTCTCAACCATTGCTGTCCCCATGCTCCGAGTAAATCAAGACAACATTCACTATCTACACTCATGCTCGTCTCATTCATGGTTTAAATCCACGTTTTGATTGAAGATTCAAGATAGGACCGTCTCTATCTTTGACCACCTGTCTCGTCTATGACTGACCTCAAGTCCCGGGTAAAATCAAGACGTCAGCTGCCGTCCACTCCGATTCTCGGCTCACCCATAGCTAAAAACCATGCTTTACACGAAGATTCAGTCGGATGACGTCTTCACCTCCTGCACCCTGCTACGACCAGGGCTAACCCCACGTCTTGTGTGGAAACCAGAACATCTGTAGCAATCCACGCCGGAGCTTGCCTCATACCTGACCAAAACCCATGTTTTGAGCAAAGAGCCAAAACGAATGACGCTCTCCCCTCTTCCAGAACGTCGACCATGACTGAACCCACTTCTCGGGTGAGGATTAAAACACCCATGGCTATCCACACCAACGCTCGTCTAACTCGTGACTACAACCCACGAATTGAATGAAGTTCTCAAACGGACAACGTGTAGTCCTCACTGATTCTCATCTCGATCATGGCTAAACCCACATCTCGAGTGAAAATCGACAACCGTCACTTTCAACATCAAACTTGTCTCACTCATAGCTAAAACCCACGTCACACCACAGCTTCAAGACGAACACAGTTTTCTCCTCCGACAGCTCGCCGCGTGCCCAACCCAAATCCACAAAACACTTCTGAAAGCCAAAGAAAGTCAAAGCTTCCTCCTAAGAGCTTCTTTCTGGCCGTCGGCACCTTGGTTTACACACCAACTTTCTCTCGTTTTCCAAATCCTCGGTCTCAACATAAGGGCTCGTAACTTCACCCAAACCTCCCCAGTCCAAATCTTCGCGTAGTTACTCTCATCATACTCCTGAAGAAGGCTGCAATTCATCAAGATGCTACTACCCGAATCACTTCTAAACCACCAAAGAACCAACAAACAGAATGTCTGACTGGCCCAAATGGTTTCATTAGTGTTCCACAAAGGAAATCAATCCATTCAACACCGACAGCCCTTAAGGCTCAACGATCCTTACCTACCACTAACACTAAAATCGGTATTCAAGACAACAGACAAGACCAGCCTTTTTGATGGTTACCAAATTCCTGCTCTTCTCCACCCCTCTGAAATAACCGCCCAACAACGAGAAGACTTGTCACAGACTGAGACTTGCCAATCGCCCTGCAATCCCTAACAGAAGCCCCTCCATCAATGCAAGACAGATCTCTTCACTTTTTTACCAGGAAATCTGTCTCCCTCGTCAAACTCGCAACAAGCGCCCGCTGTTCCGAAATTCAAGCCCTAGCAGCATAACCTGCCTACTGTATCCCTGGTCAGGTGAGGTAAGGTTTGGAATCCCCCGATGGATTAAGCAAACAATCGATATGCCATACGACAAGGCCAACTTAAGCAGAGAGCGAGCAACTGCACACGAGGTTAGAGCGGCTTCCGCTTCATGGGCACACCACAACGCCATTCCCATAGAAGAAATTCTACAAGCCGCATCCTGGCATCACTCAACGACATTCACCTCTCTCTACCTGAGAACATGCCAAAAAAACAAAAAAAAAACTACACAGGCTGGGACCAATCGTTCGCAGCCAGAACTGTGGTCAAGCCCCCTTAAGCACAAATCAGAACAAAGCAGAAGCAAGCCATCCCATATGGAAACAAGCCAACCATAGAAGGAAACAAGATCCCTCACTCGACAATGGTCCAAATTCCACGAAAGAGGTCGAAGTTCCTGTTTCACCATCCTGTTCTGAACAAAGTGCAAATTTTTACTACAATAAAAATTTGGGTGAAGCCTGCTTGCATCCTGGGGTGCCCTGTCAGATCAGTGCCCGCCACCACAATTTGGCGAGGTCTGCTGATAATGCTAAATTATCAGGTTAATATGTTTGGCAATTAAAGAAAGAACATTTTGTCGGCGCCCCCAGCCAGGCCGGTGTAACGGCGGATGCTACGACGGCTGAGGTGCTTGTAACATCCCCGACATCTGGTTGACTTTGGTCTTGGTTAAAATAATACTTTCACGTGATTTGTTTGTTTATCAAAGCACAGTTTGGCTACGGGCCCGATGTAGGGAACGGAGCGACAATATCCTAACAATAATGTAGGTTTAACAAGTACTATTTACAATCAACATGAGGGGGGAAACAAACTGACGTTTAAAACTCTTGGTTTTTATTTTAGACAGTTAAAACAATAACATCACAAGTTACAATTCACGAGTTTGCACAAAAAGCTTTTAGTTTAAAGCAACAAGAATGATTTATGAAAATACTCGGAACTTCAATAATGACTCACTGCTAATATACGTTGCTGTAAATTTCCGATAGTCATTAAACACCTGTTGTTATGTGTTCAAACGCCGACTATCTTCATCTGGCTTCCTGCGTCCTGGACATTCTACTGCATTGGATCGGTTATTTGTTTTTGAAAATCGCGCGCGTAACCACTGATCTTTATTAGCTAGCGCTGTTGTCACCTGGAGGGATTTGTGCCATTGGAGGGCAAGTTTTTCTTGGAGTTTTGGGTGTACGAGATGGTGGATGAAAGGGTCTGAAGGTGGTTGTAAATTCATAAGTTTAATCCCCTTGTTTTCATGGTGCTTGATTGCTAGTGATTCAAGAGCTCTTTAAATGCTGGTCAAATTTTGAGTTGGATTTGATCAATGTTTGTGTGCCACTCCAGTCGATTTCGTGCTCGTGGTGTCACAATGGTTACCCACCCCGTTTGTGTGGTCTCAAGTTCTTGACGCCATGATGTGATCAAGTTGTAACGGCGGACGCTACGACGGCTTAGGTGCTTGTAACGCCCCCGGTTTCCCTGGTGTACGTGGAGTTTCAGCTTGAGGTTTCTACGGTGTTTATGACGACTTTTTACGTTATACAACACAGCATGGACACTGTCCCAGCATGGGGGATGAAGCGCCGGTCCTAATTAAAGGGGCCTAACCTTAAACTGTCGGTATCGCTGCCACCAACGGTGGATTTAACTGTTTAACTAGCTAAAATCTAAAAATGGGCTACATATTTAATTTTACACTAAAATACAATTAATCAAGTCTAGCAAACGACTGAAGCTTAAAACTCCTGGTTTTATTTTTGCGACAGAGAATGAAAGTACACTTACATTATAGTTTGCTTCGAAAGCTTTTGAATACCAATTATTTAAATAGGCAACAAGTTTACATTTACATAAAGTAGCAAGTTTGAATATACACTTAGTATTTCATAAATTCAGACAAACACACTTGGTTTGAATAAAGTTTTAAATTTTCACATTAGAAAAAGTAAATCATGAGTGCTACCGGAGACACCCGCAAGACTAAACAGCCGCAACTGATAGTAGTCTATCTGACAGTATGTTTCAACATGATCAACCGTCCACAGTTATGTTTCTAAGTTTTCCAAGCACAAAAAGATCAACCTCCCTTAGTTCCCTCGAGAACTGTTCTAAGTAATAAAAAGCCCGGCAATTTTACACTTAGGCATCAGTTTGTTTCAATTTGCCTTCCACAAAGATCAAACCGTCATTTAGTTTAGATTAAAAATCCATTTAAAATAAACTGGAAAAATTTGGTTTTTAGGAAGAGAACCACTCTGACGTTATGGGGTGAAAGAAACCTAAGATGCCGCTACAGGCGTCACCACCATAATTTTCCCTAGCTAGAGAGTTAAGTTAAGTTTTAAACTAAAATTTAGAATATGGGGGTCCTAAATTAAACTTTCAAAAGCTAAACTACAACATACGAACCACTACCATCGTGCCCGGCATGGCATTCTCCGGACATGGCGTCTCCACTCCCGACTGGCGTGACCAGTCTCTAGCTTGAGATCTGTGAGCTGTGCTGTGCTATAGAGGGAGGGCAACTGGGGCTTTTTATGCTGAAGCAGCGGATTTTCTGGACCTTAGCGCGGACGCCGAGGAGAGCTGCGGGGGTCTGATTGGCCGAGGGCCTCGAGAACAATGGAAGGTGGGAGGAGAAGTCGGTTGAACAAAGGAACTGGGTGCAGAGCCGTTTGAAGGAGTAGGAACATGTAAAACGGAAAAAGATAGGCCTGTTTTGAGTTTCACTCAATTGAACTTTCGGAAATGGGCCTTTACTTTGTATTATTGGCTACGGATTGAATATTTACATGATTGCAACGTGATTAGGCTCTTGTTAAAGCTTATTACTTGGCTTTGGGTAATGTCTAGAACATTACTATTAAATTAAACAAGCTTTAACGGTAAACTGTAGTGTTAAACACCACAACTAGTTTTGGCTGGGGAGGGGGGCAAAAATGGGTAATTCGAAGTTTTTTGCACAGTTTGACTTTCGGATTTGGTTTGAACAGATCTTTTTAAGAATTCTTTTAGTGTTTAATAGTAGATCAAGCTATTTGCAGATTTCGGTGGGTCACAGTCAGGTCCAGAGGAGAACTAAAATAAACATATATACACTGAAAAATTCGTGTCCGGTAGAATGCCAGGTCGTAATGCGTTTATACGTTTGGACCTATGGTAGCGTTTCTGGGGGTAAAAGAATAAAGTATAAATGCGGTTAAATAAATTAGCTTATTTGAATGCTATAACGCATTAAGTTACAGAGAACATTTAACGTTTAAAAGTTTAAAGTTAAAATTCGATCGTTGTGGAAATTTTCCATATGGATTGCGGCCGACAAACACAATAAAAAATATCACACTTCAAAATGGTTGTCTGCACAAACCTAATACAATACACTAAGCTAATATGTTTGGGCTTTTTGCCCTAAAAGAAAAGAATAAAATGAAGATACAGAAATACAGAATTTTATAATGGCGGCCATGCTGAAAGTGCGATGTAGTTGGTTTGGGTCAATCTTCAAATGTAGTTTCAATGGTCTTCAAGGAAGAAAGTCCGGATTTGGACTTCCTCAAGAGTCTTGTATTTTGACAGGCTATTAAACGTTGAAGAGTTTGTGGAAATCGGACCATTATTGCAAAAACGGCCAGATATGCCTCGGCGAGGCATTTGGGTGCCTCGAAGAAAAAAAATTTCATTTTTGGAAAAACAGGCGTTTTTCGGTGGCGCTCGTTTACACGCCCCCAAACGCAGGATTTTACTCGGGGTTCCTGAGAACTCGGAATAAAAGCTATAATAAAGGGGTTAGTGCACACAAGATATGCAGAAAACAAGACCGCCAAAATTTAAGCAAAATTGACATGAAATAAAATACACTGTTTACATAAATGTTGACTTTGCCGTTTTGTATTTTTGGGGGACCAACGTTTTTTGTGGCTAAGAAAACTTTAAGTAAATTTAAAAGTTACAATTTAAGAACACTGTTTTTGCAACCATTAACTAAATACTGTCCGCGCTGCGGGGTGCAGGAATATCGTACAAGTATTTGAAAATGGGGCAAAAGGACATTTATCATGAAACACACTAGTTTTAAAGTGAAAGTACAAAGTTAGGGTTTTTGTAAAAGAATACTGTCAAATGAGGCGTCCCGCCACTTAATCGTTCGTACAAGTCCGGATTATGTCCAATTGCCGCGTCTTTTTTTTCTGTGTGACGGCCAAAAACACCTTGCCGTCCACCCTCAACCTAGGCTGCGATAGCGGTTAGAAGAGAATATTCTGTGAACACGTGATAGAACACCGGCTCTATTTAACAGCAACTAATACCACTAGAATGGTTTTAGGTTACCAAACAACTTGTTTACATAGGCAATTTGACACTGAAGGATTTTGAGATAAGACCCATAACTTAAACATAATAATACAACACTGGGAGGTTTGAGGATAAAAACGCAACAACCTTTTAACGACAGAGTTGACCTTTCGCACTCAGAGGTGAGACAGATAGTTTTTTTGGGAAGAAAACCATTTCGTATAAAACTTAAAGAAGAGCCAACCGGGGACAAGTTGCAGCTCCCGTAGAATATTCCTAATGAATATTTAATTAGTGTCGTTACAATCTTTGTCAATATTCTCCCACACAGGGAGACGTTGATAGTGACAAAAAGAGTAAAGCATAGGCACTTAAAATTTAGGTGTGAAGGCCAAAACGGGAATTAACTGAGAGTTACTTTAAGACGAGCTCTTAACTGACCAAAATGACAAAATTAAAAATGCAGGTAAAAATAATTTTCAGTCAATTTGTACTGAAACGAAACGTTTAACAATTAAATGTTTAATGAAAACGCTGCCTTGATGCAGCAACAATCACTAGATGCTTTCCAGGTTTGTCCAGTAGATTCTGAAGTTTTAAAATTAAAATTCAGCAAATACACTATTTTTAGGTTTGGTTGCTCCTAGATGGAGCCACGGTTGTAGCTACTAACTACACATTGTTTAAAGAAAACATGCACGGGAAATTTACTTTGTTAGATTTCCGGTTTACTTGCAACAAGAAAAAAACTCTAATTTAGAGAAAACTACTTTAGGTTAGGTATTAAACCTTCGTTTTATTGGAAACACCAATTCAGTGCTAGAGCCATAATAAATGCATTTATTTCCACCCTAGTCTGATATAGAATTCACATTAAAACATCGGTCCTACTTTTAACAAAAAAAAAGGACTGGGGAAGCTATGTTTAAGTTTATTACATGCTTAACACACTGACTTTAATTTAGATTAAAATTCAGGCAACTTTACTTTACCAAACTCTGGGAAAAAATCAAAGCTTATAGGGGGAACACTTTTACTACCAACCTTTAAATTTCTTGTTTCCAACTTAAGATTGGGGGAAGTTAACTCACGTAACTTAAGCCATTCGTCAAAGCTAAACTCGCTAACTTTGGGTTTATCTGACATGACTAAACTTTTGTTTATATCACTAGCTGACAAACTTCGTTTTATTTTGCCTGTAGGAGGCAGGTTCAACGTATTTTCCGTTGATTGTTTACGCCAACAAAGATGGCGACAGTCCATCCTTTGGTCAAGGGAGGGGACTTGGGTCTCATTATCTCGTAATGCATTGACTTCTGAAGTTTTCAGCACACCCCTTTCGTCTGTGCTTGAGGACTTAACGACGATTGGCGAAGGCACTGTGGGGGTTTGGGGCTTGACCAATCCCGCGGGGCTGGTTTGATTACGGGGCCTTCCACGTTTCTTTGATTGACGTGGGCCGTTTCTGACGGGGGGCGTAGCCACCTCGGCTGGCACCGGAGAAAAATCACGGGGCGTGGCGATTACTGGTCTGCGCTGTTTGGTTAATGATTCTAATCCTGTCACGCCCAAAACGACATCGTAGAACGAATTGTTGACCGGTGTAATGCACGCTACTGTTTTTAACACTGTGCCATCATCTAACTTTAGGATTAGATTTACTTGATCTAAGGTAAAAAGTTGCTTACACAAGGCAGTTTTACATTTAATCTTACGCTTTAAGCGTGGCCAATTTCTGGCGAGCTTGGCGCTAACTAGCGAAACTGTGCTTCCGGAGTCGCATAAAATATTAATTTTATTTTTCCCTATGCTACCGGACAGAGTACTAGCCTTAAGAATTTTACTGGCATTTTTCCCCACTGGGAAACATGCGTTTACTTGCTGGGGTTTCGAGTTAAGCTCGGGGCATTGACTACGAAAATGTTGGGGAGAATTACACACGTAGCAGCGCCTAACTCTATCTTGATTTAGGTTAGATTTTTCACTAGCGCTAATGTTTATGGCAGGGTTCCCTCCAGGGTTATCTTCTCTCACACTGACAGATCCGGCCGGATTAGCTGTCGTGTTGTGGTTACGGTTGTGACCACGCTGTTGACCATTAGGTTTAGAACCTTGGTTCGACGCTACAGCTATGGGCTGTGTTTTGGCTGCACGAGTGGCAGCTTCGGTAGCAATCTGTTTATTGCGGGTTGTGAATTCATCACACAACTGGGCCGCTTCGGCCAGAGTTCCTAATCTGACTTGATCAGGGATCCACTTTCTGAGATGGGTTGGACACGATTTATAAAATTGCTCCAAAAGTACAAGATTGACGAGTTTATCGTAATCACGGTTAACCTTAGCCAAAGTTACCCAACGAGTGAAAAGAGTTTCTAACTCAAATGCATAATCCTGGAATTGCATTTCCACACCTTTTTCGAGAGAACGAAATTGCGTTTGCAAAGACTCTTTAGTCTGTACAAAACGGGCAAGCAGTTTATTTTTGACTATTTCGTAATCCTGCATTTCAGCGTCTGTTAGCTGATCACAAACTTTAATAAAGACCTCACCGACGAGGGGTTGTAACGCCGTGACCCATTGGTCTTTAGGAATCTTTTGACTAGTTAAAGTTCGTTCGAAAATCTTAAGAAAACTGTTAATGTCAGTATTGGGCGTCCACCTATTCACTAGTCGAACTATGTCGGCCACTTTACCATGTTTTGCAACTGGATTCGGGGGAGTTGGGGGAACACCGTTAGCTCCATTTGGAGCGGGGTTAAGATTTAACGTAGCAGCATTTAGCTTCGCTAGTTCGAGCTGCTTGTCCAGTTTAGCTAATTCCATAGCACTGGCACGGTCTTTAATTTGGGCATCTTGGTCCCTTTCTTGGGCTTTAAGAGCGGCCTCTCGGTCTCGAATTTGAGCCTCTTGATCTTTAAGAGCTAATTCATGAGCCCGGCGTTTTTCTGCATCCGCTACCTCTAGGGCTCTTAACTTTAATTCTTCTGCCTTTAAAAACAGTTCATTTTCTTTGGTGGCTAATTCTTTCTTGGCGAAAATAGCCGCTTCTCTCCTTTCAATAGCGTTAGCTAGTGCATCGGAAAGTTCACTTAAATCAAGTTTGCCATCTTCGAGGGCTGCTTGCAAGATTTGTTGGGATTCTGCTCTAGAATCACTGACTGTAAAGCCTAAGTTCAAACAGGCCTTCTTTAAGTCCTTGTTTGTGATATCACGAATGATTTCGTCTAATTCTTCCATTTCGGACATTTTGAGTCTTAATGGTTAACGTGGTTTCAAAAATAAAGCTTTTATATATGAAACAAAAATTAAAAGCAGCCGCTTAAAATTTAACGTTACTTTTGAGTAGAGCGAATTAATTAAAAAAACTTCTCTCCCAAATCCAGTAAGATTGCACATAAAAAATACACTTTCAAAACCCCCAGCACTCTGGTATATGAATAGCTAAATTGCATAAATGCTATCAACTACAACACTCGGCTTGGCGGCCTCTAAGCATATCCAGTGTACACTTACCCAATTGTACAATCGCTGTACGGTCAGTCGGTCCTTCCGTTCCACCGTAGTACGGGAAGTTCGGCACTGATTTTCACGGGAGTCGATCGTCACTGGTGGGCGGTCAAATCCACGGGACTTCGGCGTTGCACGCAAAATCCTCTGCTTGGCTGCACGGAGCGTAGTTTCCCTCTCGGGCCTCTTCTTCTACAGCATCGGTTGGGGTTGAGACGGCTCTCGGCGGGAGGACGTCTACTGGAAGCGGCAGCGGCTGCTTCCTGGCGCCGGCAGTTGTTGGAGCTGCGGCGGGGGTTGTACTTTTTTTTTTTAACGTTAGTACGACTTCTGCTTCGTGACTTTTTTTTAGCTTGTCACAGGCATCTGCTTCGTGGCCATGTTTGGCTAGACCACAGACATCTAGTTGGAAGTGGCTTGCATCCTTCTAGGCATGTAGCATGGCAGGGGGGAAAACGCTTGACGGGAACAGCACCTGTTCATCCCACCACTGCCACCAGTTGTAACGGCGGACGCTACGACGGCTTAGGTGCTTGTAACGCCCCCGGTTTCCCTGGTGTACGTGGAGTTTCAGCTTGAGGTTTCTACGGTGTTTATGACGACTTTTTACGTTATACAACACAGCATGGACACTGTCCCAGCATGGGGGATGAAGCGCCGGTCCTAATTAAAGGGGCCTAACCTTAAACTGTCGGTATCGCTGCCACCAACGGTGGATTTAACTGTTTAACTAGCTAAAATCTAAAAATGGGCTACATATTTAATTTTACACTAAAATACAATTAATCAAGTCTAGCAAACGACTGAAGCTTAAAACTCCTGGTTTTATTTTTGCGACAGAGAATGAAAGTACACTTACATTATAGTTTGCTTCGAAAGCTTTTGAATACCAATTATTTAAATAGGCAACAAGTTTACATTTACATAAAGTAGCAAGTTTGAATATACACTTAGTATTTCATAAATTCAGACAAACACACTTGGTTTGAATAAAGTTTTAAATTTTCACATTAGAAAAAGTAAATCATGAGTGCTACCGGAGACACCCGCAAGACTAAACAGCCGCAACTGATAGTAGTCTATCTGACAGTATGTTTCTTAAGATCAACCGTCCACAGTTATGTTTCTAAGTTTTCCAAGCACAAAAAGATCAACCTCCCTTAGTTCCCTCGAGAACTGTTCTAAGTAATAAAAAGCCCGGCAATTTTACACTTAGGCATCAGTTTGTTTCAATTTGCCTTCCACAAAGATCAAACCGTCATTTAGTTTAGATTAAAAATCCATTTAAAATAAACTGGAAAAATTTGGTTTTTAGGAAGAGAACCACTCTGACGTTATGGGGTGAAAGAAACCTAAGATGCCGCTACAGGCGTCACCACCATAATTTTCCCTAGCTAGAGAGTTAAGTTAAGTTTTAAACTAAAATTTAGAATATGGGGGTCCTAAATTAAACTTTCAAAAGCTAAACTACAACATACGAACCACTACCATCGTGCCCGGCATGGCATTCTCCGGACATGGCGTCTCCACTCCCGACTGGCGTGACCAGTCTCTAGCTTGAGATCTGTGAGCTGTGCTGTGCTATAGAGGGAGGGCAACTGGGGCTTTTTATGCTGAAGCAGCGGATTTTCTGGACCTTAGCGCGGACGCCGAGGAGAGCTGCGGGGGTCTGATTGGCCGAGGGCCTCGAGAACAATGGAAGGTGGGAGGAGAAGTCGGTTGAACAAAGGAACTGGGTGCAGAGCCGTTTGAAGGAGTAGGAACATGTAAAACGGAAAAAGATAGGCCTGTTTTGAGTTTCACTCAATTGAACTTTCGGAAATGGGCCTTTACTTTGTATTATTGGCTACGGATTGAATATTTACATGATTGCAACGTGATTAGGCTCTTGTTAAAGCTTATTACTTGGCTTTGGGTAATGTCTAGAACATTACTATTAAATTAAACAAGCTTTAACGGTAAACTGTAGTGTTAAACACCACAACTAGTTTTGGCTGGGGAGGGGGGCAAAAATGGGTAATTCGAAGTTTTTTGCACAGTTTGACTTTCGGATTTGGTTTGAACAGATCTTTTTAAGAATTCTTTTAGTGTTTAATAGTAGATCAAGCTATTTGTAGGTTTCGGTGGGTCACAGTCAGGTCCAGAGGAGAACTAAAATAAACATATATACACTGAAAAATTCGTGTCCGGTAGAATGCCAGGTCGTAATGCGTTTATACGTTTGGACATATGGTAGCGTTTCTGGGGGTAAAAGAATATAAATAAAGTATAAATGCGGTTAAATAAATTAGCTTAATTGAATGCTATAACGCATTAAGTTACAGAGAACATTTAACGTTTAAAAGTTTAAAGTTAAAATTCGATCGTTGTGGAAATTTTCCATATGGATTGCGGCCGACAAACACAATAAAAAATATCACACTTCAAAATGGTTGTCTGCACAAACCTAATACAATACACTAAGCTAATATGTTTGGGCTTTTTGCCCTAAAAGAAAAGAATAAAATGAAGATACAGAAATACAGAATTTTATAATGGCGGCCATGCTGAAAGTGCGATGTAGTTGGTTTGGGTCAATCTTCAAATGTAGTTTCAATGGTCTTCAAGGAAGAAAGTCCGGATTTGGACTTCCTCAAGAGTCTTGTATTTTGACAGGCTATTAAACGTTGAAGAGTTTGTGGAAATCGGACCATTATTGCAAAAACGGCCAGATATGCCTCGGCGAGGCATTTGGGTGCCTCGAAGAAAAAAAATTTCATTTTTGGAAAAACAGGCGTTTTTCGGTGGCGCTCGTTTACAAAGTAGGCGTAAATTAATGCCTCTCCTTGTCTCACCAATGTAGACCATGTTGCATTGTTTACGTGGTACTTTGTAGATACCCCAGGGTGTTGTGGAGCAGTCTGAAGCCATTTGTTTTCTGCTAGGTTGAGCTCCAGCTTTGCTTTTTTCCTCCTTTTTAGGCATTTCGAGGTCATCTTCTTTTTTATCTTTACTGCGTGTGTTGTAGTGGTGCTTGACCTTAGTACTTGGTGGTCTTCTGAGTACGGCATTGAGGGAGTCCGTGACTCCTGGCACATACTTAACGGCGATTCTGGGTGTTTCTTGTCTCTGTGTGACGTGTTTTGCATTCTGTTGTTCTCCACGTTTTTTCTTGCATGTGTGTAGCTCCTTTTATCGCCTCGTCGATGATCTTCCCTGGGTAACCAAGTTTGAGGAATTTCCCTTTCGCTTTTTGCAGGTGTGGCTCAGCTAATTTTCGATTTGACGAATTCCGGACCAGTCTTTTCATTTCCTGTTTAACAATCGATCGCAGTTGTGCCTGTGGGTGGCCCGATGCAAATGGAATCCCTCGAGTTGTAGCCGTAGGTTTGGTGTATGGTTGGAAGGAGAGGAGCTTTCCTTGTCGAGTCACCAGCACGTCCAGGAAAGGGAGCTCGCCATTCTTTTCTTCTTCTTGGGTAAACTAACTCAACCTAAAATCTAGGCTGAAACCTCCACCAGACAGCAACCGCATTAGGGAAGAGGTGGCCTCTCAATTTGATGCCAAGATGAAAAACACCAGTACTAAGGTCAAGCACCCCTTCAACACACACAGTAAAGATAAAAAAGAAGATGACTTCGAAATGCATAAAAAGGAAGAGAAAAGCAAAGCTGGAGCTCAACCTAGCAGAAAACAAATGGCTTCACACTGCACCACAACACCATGAGGCATCTACAAAGTACCATGTAAACAATGCAACATGGTCTACATTGGTGAGACAAGGAGAGGCATTAATTTACGCCTACTTGATCACATCACGGTGTCAATAACTCGAGACCACACAAACGGGGTTAGTAACCATTGTGACACCACAGAGCACGAAATCGACTGGAGTGGCACACAAACATTGATCAAATCCAACTCAAAATTTGACCAGCATTTAAGTGCTCTTGAATCACTAGCAATCAAGCACCATGAAAACAAGGGAGTTAAACTTAGGAATTTACAACCACCTTCACACCCTTTCAGCCACCATCTCGTACACCCAAAACTCCAAGAAAAATTCGCCCTCCAATGGCACAAATCCCTCCAGGTGACAACAGCGCTAGCTAATAAAGATCAGTGGTCACGCTCGCGATTTTCAAAAACAAATGACCGATGCAATGCAGTAGAGTGTCCAGAACGCAGAAAGCCAGATGAAGATAGTCGGCGTTTGAACACATAACAACAGGTGTTTAATGACTATCGAAAATTTGCAGCAACGTATATTAGTTGTGAGTCATTATTGAAGTTCGAGTATTTTCATAAATCATGAGTTGTACACTTCAATGTAAACGATCCTTTAGCAACAAGAATATTTAAAAATATAAAATTCACTACCGAATTACGGTTTCAGAATCAATCAACCTCACATCTAGGAAGTTAGCTTCAGGTCTATTTCAACCTCCCAATTACAACAGCAAGTAATGAATCGGGTTTACAGTTTAGTGGTAAGAAGTGCACCTTCAAATCTTACTAAACTTCTTATTAAATCTACCTAGTTATACCTCGACAAACACTAGCAATTTAAGAAGACCTTTACTTAGATTAAGCTTTAAAATAAGTAAGATGACATGGTTTTAGGAAGGAAACCACCCTGACGTTATGGTTAACTTAGACTAGAAACTGCCGATAGAAAAAGTTACATCCATAATTTCACAAGCTAGAAGTCTTTAAAATTAAACTAATAAATTAGGTTTGGGGGCTAAAGTATAACTTTCGATTTTAAACTACGTAAATGCGAACCACAACCATATGCCCGGCATGGCAACAATCGGACGGCATCGTCTCCTATCCCGATCGGCGTGACCACCTCTAGCTTGAGATCTGTGAGCTGTGCTAAGGAGGGAGGGTTGGGGGGGCCTTTTTATGCTGGAGCAGCGGATTTTCGCATCCAAAGCGCGGATGGGTAGGAGAGCTACAGGGGTCTGATTGTCTGAGGACCTGGAGAACAATGGAAAAGTCGGCAGAGCAAAGGGTTTTGGTGTAGTGCCGTTTGAAGGAGTAGAGACATGTAAAGATGGGCCAATATGCGTTTTGAACACATGGACATTGGGAATTGGCCTTTGCATAAGAATGTTGACTGTAGGATTGTATTTACATGACTATTTCGTGAAGTATTTCGAATTAAAGCTTAGTATAGAGTCTTGTGTAATGATAAACATTACTATTCAATTTTACAAGCTTTAACGGCAAACTGCAGTGTTATACACCACAACTAGGTTGGGGGAGGGGGGGGGATGAAGTATATTGCACAGACTGACTTTAGGATTGTATGGAACAAATCTTTATAAGATATACTGAATTAATAGAAGGAAAGCTAGTTTGTTTGGCTTGGGAATGGTAGTCACGATCGGAAATTTTAACGGAGATTTTCGGCAAAAATATGTACAACAAAAATTTGTGTCCGGTAAAATTTAAAGTTAAATAAAATCGACGAGCAAGTGGTTGGGTTCACGGGGCAAGTTAAGATAATAAAATAATAAGTTGTTAGAGAATGCTAAAACGCATTTATCAGGGCATTATTTGTAGAGGCAGATAACTAGTTTTCATGTAGGCTGGACATTTTTCATAGTTTTTGGTGCGCAACAAATAAGATAAAAAATATCACCTTAAGTTTTAAATAACCTAATCATGAGGTTCAGTACCTTTGCAAAGGAAGCCCCTCCTAACCCACAACTAAGCTAACCTAATTTGGCTTTATGCCTAAAAGAAAATAAAAAGAATTGATTACAAATGTACAGAAATGTTGAAGTTACGATGACCGGAAGTGGGTTCATTACGGCCCAGTTTGGTGTTTTTTTTTTATAAGGCTGTAGCTGAAGAACCAGAAAGAAATTCTGAGTTCTGTTTCCGGGGGATGAAAGTTCATGTATGTGGTTATTAAGGAAGACTAAGTTTTCGATCATTTCGGATGGTAACTTCTGGAGATAAAGTGGTTTGAAGTTGGAGGTCTTTTGGCGCTGGGGTGCCAAAGAAAAAAAAAGTTCGTCTTTGAGAAACGAAGGTTCCCTGAGGTTTTTTTGTCGACTGGAGTCCAGGTATCCTCTTCAAATGGTTTTTGGCTAAAAAGCCCTTTACACCGGCTAAAAATGGTTTCTTACAATCTTCAAAATACTAACCTTCAATATGTGCTTAAAGCACTTTGATTTGGCTATTTAATGCCCGATGCAATTTAAAACTCACCCCGTTTTAAATCTCCATAAGATTAGTTTAGCTAATCCTCCCTAGGGTTGCTAGTGACGCTTTCCTTATATTCTGGGTTTAGTACCCTGGTTATCACTTCACTTCGGGCATCTGTGTAGGACACACGGATGCTCTGTTTGGTATTTGTTTGACGAAATACGCCAAGAAAACGCCCAAAACGCCACCAAGATGGCGGTTGCTTTAAAGCTCTGTGGAATCGTGGCCATAGGCAATGTTTTCCGTTTTGCGCTTGCAAGAAGACCCCACAGAACTTTCACCCTGCGTGCGGAAATTGCAGTGAATCTAATTTGTGGATGTCCGAAGACACGCTGAAAGACACATTTTATCGGATGAGAAGTATTTTTTGAAGTTTATTGTTATGCCTTAACTAACCTGATTGCGTTAGGCCTAAGAGTTTGCACGATCTCTTACATCGTCCTTCTTGTTGATTCCGTGTGGATCACTTTAATTTTCGTTCTAGGCATTCTCCTACTTCTTTCTTGAATTCTTTTACTTAGGAAGTTTTATTATTCATAAAAAACTTGCACGTATCCTTGTATGCATTTGAACTTCCACTGGCGTACGCACGGCGTATTGCGTAATTCACACTGACATGGTTGACTGCTTGCATGTTGCTCTCCGTTTCGATAGCGCGAAACTCTTTGCCGTCTTTAAGACAGATGATTTTTCGTTTTCGTTTAAAGCAGATGGAGTTTAATTTTATTAATTTTGTTAATTTTAGTAATCCCCATTTCAACTTATTTTAGTTGATTAATAAAACTGAAGAATTTGATTTAATTTTTAAAATCCTTTCTTGACGCTGCATGCTAGCGTCCTTGGTTGGAGCGTCATGCATGTGGTAACGTTGCTGTATTATGCGATCGTTTTTTTTTACTTACGTTTTAGTGCAAGAAATAATGGTATGATCAGAGGTTGTTGGATGGAGTGTCAATAATTCCCTCCCCTATAAATCCGTTAGGAGACTCCATTGGAGTTGGGTGCGATTTTGCATGATCGGAACTACAAATGATGACATGACGTCGCGAGGGAATTATTTCTGCTTGCCGACAGGACATGATTGTTAATCTGCGGCAAAGCAGATAAGGGCCTAATGATCCTAAAAGATCAAGAATTGGTGATAGTCTCTAGGCAAACGGACACGATCGGGCCGGAGCCCAATAGACAGAGCTGAATTGTTGCAACAGAAAGGCTGTTAAATGCGACATTAGCTCTAAAATAATCGACGACACACAGCCCAAAGTGCATTCGTTGATTTAGGTCCTTCCACATGGTTTTCTGACCACGTCAGGTCGGATGGAAAACAGTGGTAAGCACATACTGAAGGTAAGTATTTTAGGATAGTAAAAACTAATATTAAACTTGTTAAAATTTTCGTTTCTTTTTTGCCTAAAACATACTTAACCTAATCCCGCCCTACCTCCTTTCTCTAGTCACCGCCTGACAGATTGAGAGGAAAATGTATGCTTTAGACAATTCTCGTTCTCGCTTATATAGAGAAGGCTGTGCATGCGCAGTGGGACATGCAAGCAGGCGGCTACAAGCAACTAAAAAAACCTCTAGGGAGACATTAATTTAGTACAATGTAATGCTAAATTATCAGGTTAAGTATGTTTTAGGCAAAAAAGAAACCATTTTTTAGCCGACCTGGCGGGGGACCGGCAAATGTTGTGTTTCTATTTATTGCCCCAGGTCCTCAACCACATCCAACCCAACCCAAGACCAATAGGTTCTCAGATTACGTTGAATCATTAAGAATGTGCCTTCAGTATGTGCCTGTTGTTGTGTCCTTAAAAACAACATAAAAAAATCCGCAATTTTTGTCTTGGAGGATTTATTTTTCGTTAATGCTTTGGAGAAAAATAACATTTAATTTATGTCCATGCTTCACATGTTTAAGTCTGTTCAATCCCATTTTAGAGCACGCTGGCTAGCAAATGCAGATTTTCTTTCACTTCTCTCACTCAGTGCATCCCCCTTCAGTTGCTCCTCCCGAGCTGTGGAAAACGATTCATTCCACACAGGTAGTGAAAGTGGAAACGATGAACGCAAGAGCTGATGCAAGGCCAACTGTGAAGCAAGTAAGGGAGTGGGAAGTTCGAATGAAGCAGACGGAGTAGAATCTTGGCTAGTAGTGGTGTGCGTGTCTCACATCCATCGCCTAACGAAGAAAACCCGTTTGAAGTTTTCAACAAATCGCTGGTTTGGAGAAAAACTGGAATTTTGGTGCTGCGCGAGTCACGTAAGTCGACAAAAAAAAAAAAAAATCTTCCAAACACTGTAGTGTAGTAAATAAAACGTATAAGACTGTAAACCTAAGTGGAAAATGCAGTGAAGAAGAAAGATGGTAAGCAGGATAAAAGTAGCACGATTGTAAAAAAATCTCCGCCCTGTAATTGTACCTGTTTCCTCACCGATATCCTAGAATGTCTGGCAAGTTGGCTCAGCGTTAGATGATGGTCGTCCGTCATGATGTCCAAACTGTAGCAATGTAGTCGTTCATCTCAGCGGCTAGGGGATAAAGACGACATGCGTAGGCCAAAGTTACCGACCAGGGTTAAGACTAAGAGTGGTGTTAAACAGATGACGTTGCACAATGATGTGCGGGGATGTTGACATACTAAACGGCTTGGAAGTCTGTCACGGACGTCCGATGACGTCGCCTTCCGATGTCTGAAAGAATTGCAACGTGTCTTCGCAAATTTTTTACCGACACCAAGACGTCACCTCGCCAACGTCGTGACAAATCACTGACGTTTGCAAATTTGCTGTCACCAGGAAGTCCACTACAGTCACGTCTTCTACCAAAGCATTAAAATAGACTGATCAAACAATGCCGACAAAGCCGACGTTGGCCGACTCGTTTAGATTGCCTTGCTCGATAGCATCTAACGACAGTGATTTTGAAAATAAAAGTTTGGTTTTCCCCTTCTAGAATGGGAAGAAAAGAACGAATAAATGACAGAAAGGAAATATTTGACAGAATTGAAAGAAATCAAAGAAATAAAACGATTGAAAGAAATTAGAGAAATGGCAACTTAAAAATAAATAAATGAAATGAAAGAACGGATAGTATCGACCGTATTTCACTTGAGATTTTAAGGAGAGTGATGTCACAGATGTGGTTTATTCAGATGAATCTTATGCTTCCGACGGGACTTACACCCCACCCTCTAAGAAGAGGAAACGCAAAGAAAGCCGCATCTTCGTATTCAGACTCGGACTCCGAAGAAAAAATCTACAATTAGGGCGCCCGATTTTATCCCTTGTTAGGAATACATCAAATCGGCATTTGATCTTGCTCTTGTTTCCGCAGCGAGACAGAGTGGACTTCATGCCTTTCTCCTGGGAAGACAACCACTTGTGCTCTCTAGGGATGGTCCTCCGTTATCCTCATTTTTCTAGCCCACTTCAGAGCAAAAAACTTGAAATCGGACACTGTTCCCAAACCCTTTTCTGTTAAAACCTTTGTTACAACTGTTTATCCGAACTTCCCGAAGGAAACGAAAAGGTTCAAACCCCGGCACTTGGGCACTGTCTGGAAAGGACACAAATTACTCTGAAGAAACAACCTTCATTTGAAAGCACTCTCTCTCTCTTTCTCACCCCCCCCCCCCCACTCCCCTGTATCTTCAGGTTGAAGTTTCAGGTGATTTGATCCCATTACCAGTGACCCTTTTTAAGTTAGGAAAGTGGATTGTGAAGTCGTTAGGCGCGCTTATGAACTTGGACCAAACCACATTGATCTTCCTAGTGAGGTACGGGCTCACATACTTAAGACATTGGCGGCATATTGGGCGTGACACTCCGTTAGATGAAAGGTCGCCGCCTGTGCGTGGAATCACAAGAACCTGCGTGACACTAGTGGCTCATAGACATGGCCAAACAGGGAAATACGCACTTTCAAATTGAAATAAACACAGAATGTTCATGTTCTGTTAATTTTCCACAAACATAATGACTACGAACGTGTTCATCGTAACTGCTGCCGTAGACCACTGATCTTCACGAGTCAGCGTCAGCCTGTTATGCACTTTAGGGTGCATGAGCCTGTGAATTGTTGAGTAAGTTAGAGGTTGGACATTCATTAAGGGAATATGTAAGTTTTCCATGTGCTTGATTGCTATTGATTCGATAACCCTAAATGGTGATCATTGGAGGATTTTGAAACTAGCATGGTTTGGGTTTTATTTCAGTTGATTTCACGCATGGTGTTTTCGTGATGAGCTGCACCATTTTTCATTTTTCCAGACCTGGTGTCAGTGGTCCAAGATTTGAATTTATATTTGCCCCGAAGGGCAATCTTTACCGGGTATCAGACATACCCCATTTTTGGAGGTGGGGCAGTTTGGTACCCTTTAGCTGTGGGTGATTTTGGGGTGTTCATGTGGGTGGTATTGGGTGTAGGATTCTTACTGTATCGGTGTTTGTGTGGTTTGCTGTCTGTTTGGATTTACTTCTGGTGTTATATGCATGGTTGAGGATGTGTGTGGATGTGTTTATCTTTCGTTGTTGGCTGTGGTAGCTGTGGTTAACTTTCTGTGGGAGGAATGGAGGAATCTGTTTTGTTTTTGGCATGGGTTTTTGCGTAGAAGTTTCTTGAGGTTGGTGGTGTGTCTTACTATAAGCAAAATACTAACTTTCATCAAGTGCTAAATCGTTTCGATTTGCTCATTTAATTGCCCGGAATTAAATTGAAACTCCTGTTTACCGTTCAATCCTTATTACGGTGAGTTTAGCTCTCTCTCCGCTTGGAGCATGGGCATCGCGCCTTATATCATACTGATATAGCGCTAGCCTCCTCACTTTTGTTTCGGGCATGCGTCAGGGAGAATGCACATCATTCTTTCTTTTATTGTGGACACTTCTCCACACTTTGCCCTTCTTTTCTAGGTTGCATGATGGAAACGCAAGTTGACTTGCTTTTAGCCTCTGGCTTAATTTTTTCGAAAATGTTCCTGCCTGTAAACTCCTAAAGATCTTCACAGCGTGTAGAAAGCATCGAGAATATAATTTCGATGAAATTAAACGTTAAATTTGTGAGCTTCATGAGGCGGCAGCGTTAAAGTGATTACTTAGGACGTGGTGACAATCCGACACGAACCATGGAAATTTCGAAGCTAAAAACGAGGTTCGCTGAAACTGCCCCTGCTTTGGCAGCCAACTCCACTTGATCGGCGGCTCGAACTTTATGCACCGATGTCATGGCTCCGATAGTTTTTCTCTCCGAGGAAACCATCGCACAGCACAGCAGAACCCTATTTCTGACTCAAAATCCTCTTCTGTTGCTAGCTTAGACTGTTTTCTTTGTTCTCACCGATGGATTCTTCTCCATCCGGAGATGAGTAGACTTTTCCCAAGCAGCCTAGAACTCATCTCCATGGTGCGAAAAGCCACCAAGGGAAACGTAAACGTTTAGATGGCTGCAATTCGAACTCGTCGCAAAGGCACGGATTTTCGATTCACTGCTTTTGAAATGAATTTTGGAAAGAAACTTTTAATTTTGCTGACAGTTAGGAATTGAGCGTTTGAAAGCTGAAAGTGTGATCTATAATTTGAGCAAAGTTGCAAGCGCCACCCCAACAGTGCTGCCATCTTCCGACGTTACGGCTAACCAATCACCAAACGCTAAAACTGGGCAACTTCGCTCGCAGGCTTCCGTTGTCAATTTTTCCGTGCATAAAACCGATGTTCAACGACGATTTAAAATTTAGGAGGGAAAAAAAGGAAAATGCGAGTATGTGTAACGTTATTAAAAGGTCTAATGTGACTGTCCCAGAAGAAATGGGCATGACCGGACTAGAGTTCTTGGGACAGAGCTTGCTAGTCACTGTCAAAACGAAACTTTAAAAATACGACAAAAAATGCCGAACCACTCAAGCTGAAAAACGCAAATAGTGATGTAGGCTCAAGCTCAAAAAATTCCATCTTACCTAGAAAAGGTCACAAAGAATGATAACATTGTCACAAAAAGTAGTGTAAAGCACAATGACCCTCTTTCTATGCCGAAAGAACAGGCATATCAGCTACAAAATGAAATAAACTCTTTGACAAACGGCAATGAACTTAAAAAAGCCTTCGAGTTAAAATGTTGCTTTGCCAGTTCTCCACTTGGATCATTCTAAGCTAACTTTTCTCTCAAAACTCACAAAGAATCGGGTGAAAAGGTTCGCACTTTGACAGGCTTGAAAAAGAAACCTAACTTGGTGCATCACTTCACCACTTTGCCTAACAGTGATCGAAATGAATCAATAGATTGTCATACTTCGCCATCGTTGTGTGCTATAGATTGCCACGGTTCGCCATCTAAGTAAAACTAAATTAACTAAAACTTCTCACTGTTTGCCAGTTCGCCACAGATCGCCAGTTAATCTAAGTTCGCCAGTCATTCAAAGGTTGTCAGTCAAGTATAGTTTACCAGCTCGACAAGGATCGCACTTAGATCTGCTATCATTATTTCAAGAAGGACTTCCACTTGGCGTTTTTCCTTCCAGTCATTTTGTTGAAATACATCTGCAAGGAGTTCCTGTTAGGTTGAATTTTTAAAATTCAAACGCTTTGCAAAATGAGGGCGCATATTGGAGATCGTTCCTCTCGTTCTGGTTCCTCCAAACGACACAAATTGAATTTTGCGGATGATAATCATGTTGACTCAGATTCTGATGGCGACAGGCACACTCATAATTACATGACCGTGCGAAATCTCCAACTCTTGCCTGCAAACTCCGATAATTTTAACAAAGGACCTGATTTTGTCCCTTGGGAGATTTTTCGGCTGCTCTCTACCGCAACCTACAGGACCCCGTTTTTGTAGAGTTTTTATTTCTCTGGAAGAGGATCCCATCTATCCTCCTGCCGTGCTTCTTGTAAACACAAGCAATGTTTCTTACTCTTCCATCATCATTCCACTGTCGAAAGTAACGTTAAGATTCATGAGAATCGTACTCGTAAAGACGGAAAACACATGGCAATCTGTATGCCATTTCCTCCGTATGATCCCAAACAGAGAAAAATGTTTTTTTGCTCATTTGGAAAAGAAGCTCCTTTTAAACGTCGCCACGATACTTTCGAGGATACCGTGTTTACAACTCCAGCTCAATCGATTGAATTCAATTCAACCCTTATTACTCCTGCTTTTTGTTCCCTCAGCTTATGATGAAGACGAGTCAATTCTTCATTGTGCATCACATGCCAACTTGCATGCAGAAATTTCTTATTCTGCGTGTGCTGTTGCGTTTCATTCAGGGGCTGTTTCAAGAACAACCTGATCTCGCTGACCACACTCTTTGACCATTTCAAAAATCTATCGAAGCGCGCTTCATCATTCTGAAGGACAGCTTGGCCTAGAGTGCATGATGACTCCTAACTTAGCTTTTAGAAGACGTGTCTCTGTTCTTCAGTTCGCAATCAAGTCTCCTGTTAACGTCCTTGATCAACTCCGTCGTCTTTCTATGCACAAGTCCAGGGAACCTTTCGGTAACCAACTCCTTGCCCTGCACCTGAACTTCAAGAGAATGTAAAACTTCCTCCGGCTCCCAAGCCTTTTCCACCGGCTCCCAAGCCTTTTCCACCGACGAAGAAGTAGTTAAACACCTTCAACAAACAACACTCGTCGATTTTCTCTGAACCTCCAGTTCATCAGATCAGCAAAAGAGCCAATGAATCAATCTATTAACGAAATCTAGCCACCCCAGAAAAGAAACGCTCACCAGAAAGCTTCCCTTCACAATTTAATGGTAGGGGGAGAGAATTTCGACATGGGAGAGGAACTTTCTGAGGTAGAAAACCTTGCTTTTGACGCGAAACTCTCCCATCCTCCCCCTCTTCACCGACCGGCGGTGGTGGGGGGGAATAAAAAGGTACTTCTCAAACTGGAAACGGATCACGGAAGACGACTTCACGCTCTCGGTTGTAATGAATGGTACTGCTCACGCTTTCTATCCTTTCGGCAACAACATCCGAACCTCCAGATTGTATCACCGCAATTCCATTCGATCCTATACTGGCAAATGAAGTACAGATTCTGCTCCAAAAGTCGCAGCAGTGGAGTGCAAACCGAACACCCCAGGATTCTGGAGTCCTGTAAGGGTGATCGGGGAAAATTGAGGAGATGAATGACTCATCTCCAACTTAAAAAAAAGCTGAACGACAACCTCCAAAAGGAACATTGATTCCATCGTTAGAGAGGCTCTTCTAAAGGAAAACTTCAGTTTCCATAGAATTAGAAGATGCTAATCTGCATGTTCCTTATACCACTCCACATAACACTTCTACCAATGCACGTTGCTTCCTTTTGGGCTAGCAACAGCGCCACACGTTTTCATAGCCCTTCTTCGTCCAGTTCCGGTTCACCTTCACAAAGCACGAATTCGCTCTCACGCTCACCTGGACGACTGGCTTCTAGGGAACCAATCGAAACCGCAACTGCTTCAACAAATAGACGAATGCCTTTGCCTATTCCGAAGCCTCAGTCTTGGCATCAACCTTCTCAGGTCTCGACTCACCCCATCGAGGGAGTTCATCTTCCTGGGAGTGTTCTTCGACAGTGCATCAGTCTGATAGATTCTGGTTTGAAACTGGTACCACTAGGCCAGTGGAAAGCGAAGCCAATACCTGGTTTCGCAATTTGGAATGGGATCATCGAACCCAACCTTCCTGTGGAATCAATTCAATGATGGATGAATCCAACGAACACTCACGCAGCAGTTCGTTTCACAAGCCCACAGCGGACGGACTTCTCTTCACGGACGCTTCAAACACGGGCTAAGTAGCCCATTTCGAAGGTCCCCAGACATCTGGAAACTGAACAGCAGAGGAGAACGATTTGCATATCAGCATACTCGAACTGCGAGCAATTCACTTCTCGATTCTGGCCTGGAAGAACCACCTCAAAGGGAAGACCAAAACTGTCATGTCTGAGAACACAACAGAAGTCTCTTACATCAAAAGAGAAGGTGGAACTCTTTCAGCATCAATTATGACCGAAACCACTAACCTCTTAGAGACATGTGAACATCTCCACCTAAGGCTTCAAAACGACACATAGCGGTGAAATGATTGTCCAAGTAAATGAATTGTACAGACAACATCCGATTCCAACGATCAAATGGAAATTGGACTCGGACATTTGTCAAGCGCAGTACCAATTGGAAGGAAATCCAATAGTCGACCTATTGCCACAAGATTCAACTCCCAACTTTCAAATTTTGTTTCCCCCTGTAAACGAGCGCCACCGAAAAACGTCTGTTTTTCAAAAATTTGAAATTTTTTTTCTTGCACCCAAATGCCTCGCCGAGGCAAATCTCGCCGTTTTCGCAATAATGGTCCGATTCTTACAATCTCTTCGACATTCAATAGCCTGTCCAAATACAAGACTCTTGGGGAAGCTCAAATTTGAACTTTCCTTCTGGAAGATTATCAAATCTACATTTGAAGATCGACCAAAACCACCAACAGTGCTACTACCTCATGGCCGCCATTGTTGTAATTTGTATTCATGTATTTTGATTTATTACTCTTATTTTCGGGCATAAAGCCCACAAACACTAGCTTAGTTGAATTTTAGGAGGAGCTTCCTCTGCGAAGGTACTGAACCTCGAGGATTATACAGACAACCTTTTGATGTGTGATATTTTTTATTGTGTTTGAACGATCGCAACTACTATGAAAAATTTCCACTTAGATCAAACATAGTCCTTGAACTTCAAGATTAAACCTCCAAATTAACTTCATGCGTTTTAGCATACAACTAAGCTAGACTATTTATTATTTATTTAGCCTTTTATGATAATCTTTTACCCCCAGAAACGCTGCCATTAGTCCAAGTAATTAGCCATCGACATTGTACCGGACACGAATTTTAGTGTATACAGGGTGTTCGGAAATTGGTGTCAAATATTTTGAGGGTCCGCTGTGTGATCAAAGATAAGAAGAAAAAGTCCTATAAACATGGGTCCAGAAATGCACCAGTCTTTAGTTACAGCCCCTCCCAGGTTTGGGGTAAACAGTTCTTAAATACCTCGTAATGATTCACCGTTTCCATTCCAAACTCAGGATATGTGCCATATCATACCTGGTATTTCAGTACTTCATAATACAGTATTGGGTCGCACAACTTATCAGA
>JAHWFP010167373.1:107563-123836 GCA_023313725.1 Lithobius niger | reverse complement strand
CCAGCCCCAGAACTCAATCGTTAGCACAGCTCACAGATCTCAAGCTAGAGAAGGGTCACGCCAGTCGGGAGTGGAGACGCCATGTCCGTGGGATGCCATGCCGGGCAAAATGGCAGTGGTTCGTATGTTTATTGTTAGCTTTTGAAAATTTAATTTAGGACCCCCCAAGTCTAAATTATAGTTTAAACTTTAACTTAAACTCTCTCTAGCTAGGGAATATTATGGTGGTGACGCCTGTAGCGGCATCTTAGGTTTCTCACCCCATAACGTCAGAGTGGTCCTCTTTCTAAAAACCAATTTCTTTCTTATTTGTTTTAAACATTTATTAAATAACTGACAGTTTGATCTTTGTGTGGGATTCATTGGTTATTCACTCCAGACGGACTTTATAAGTAGCCGAGGCTTTTATAATTTGAGGAGTTGACTTGTAAACAGCAACTCTGTTTTATCACTTAGAAACAAAACTGTGAAACGGTTGATCTTTCATGCGTGTTTGAAACATACTGTTTAATAGATTGTAACCAGCCGAGGCTGTTCAATCTTGCGGGCGTCTCTGCGGAGCGTTCAGTATTGCTTTTTCTATTTGAAAAATTAATTGATTGTTGTATTCTGAAACACAAACGTCGTTTTAGTCAAAACTTGTGAAACCGAATTACATGTTGTAAATTCAAACTTTGTGCTTTTAAATACTTTATTTCAAAAGCTTTCGTGCAAACCAAATGTAAAGTGTAATTTTCATTCCCTGTTGTTATAATAAAAACCAGGAGTTTTTAACTTTAGTTCGTTTGCTAGTTGATTAACTGTTTAAGTGTAAATAAATATGTAAACCATTTTTAGTTTAGCTCTTGATAAACGGTTCAATTTCCATCGCTGGTGGCAGGGAAATACCAGCAGTATTAAGGTTAGGCCCCTTTAATTTAGGACCCGACGCTCCATCCCCCATGCTGGGACTGTAGCCCATGCTGTGCTTATGCCGTAAAAGTCGCAATAATCACCGCAACACCTTAAGCTGAATCTCCGTGTCAAACCAGGAAACCGGGGGCGTTACAAGCACCTCAGCCGTCGTAGCGTCCGCCTGGACAACAGACGCTCTGACAATGTCTTGGACAGTAATTGATGCATATGCATTTCCACTGTTCTCACTTCTTCAAACGACACACAATGTGATCCCCCGTCCAAGGGAGAATTCATCCTGATCGCACCTCTGTGGCCTTCTGTCCCATGGTACGTCGTTATCGTGGAACTGAAGAAGAAAGGGCCAGTTCCCCGTCCGGTGTCCGAGTTCACCTCATCGCATCGCAACGGAAGGACGATCCACCCGTACCCTAATTTTCTTCATTTAACAGGTGGAGACTGGAAAGACCAATGTTCACTCTGATGGCTTTGCACCTGAGGTCCCCGAATGTCTTCTACGCTGTCACCGTCAGTCAACAATCTGCAACTAGGAGACAAGATGAAAAATTTGGAATTTTGGTGCACAAATATCAAGTTCGATCCAACGAACCCTTTTGAAACTTCTTTCGTCGTTTCTTGAACATCTTTTCAACAAGGGACTACCACCATCAGCCATCAAAGGCTACCGCTCAACAATCAACTCAGTCCTCTCATACTTGAAAATAAAACAATAACTGTGACCGACAGCTTAGTCATTTCACATCTCTTTCTGGCATTCGTAAACTCTTGACCCCGAATGAAACATCTTTTCCCCAAATGGAGTTCGCCTTCGGTTTTGTCAGGCCTCGAAAAGGCTCCTTATGAGATTTTTCGAGGCCTGACAAAACTGAAGGCATATTCAATTTGGGGAAAAGTTGCTTCGTTCTGGATCAAGAGTTTACGAATTCCAGAAAGAGACGTGAAATGACTAAGCTCTCGGTCACAATTACTATTCTTCACTCAGCTTCTCTTCTTCACACGTTTCAGAAGGTTTTTCTCGCGGCTATCGCTTCCGCTGTCATGCAAAGCGAGTTGGCGACGTTCTTAATGAAGACAATATCATGTTTGATCGAGGTTGGTCCTTTGTCATTTTACACCTGAACCCTAACGTGGTTCCCAAGTCAACCATTTTCGAAACACTGGAACCCATTTTTGATCCGGAAGGGACAGAAAAATATCAATGCCCAATTCGAGCTCTACGCCATTATCGCAAAAGGACATGGTGCAACGGTGCAACGTATATCATGTACAGTGATAAACTTTCACATACTGGAAAAAAGTGTTCATCAGGTGATCAGCGAACACACCAATGTATTCAGTCACAGTTCAAAATGACACAGGCAAAAAGTGCGCATTCTAATGAACTGTCACTTGCCCGCCAAAGTAAAGTTAAGCAAGTGACAGACTATGAAATGAAGAATGAAAATAAAGGGAAAAGAGCCGGCAGTAACAAGGTGGGAATTTTCTCATTCTTGATAAATAAATTTATTGGATAATAAAAATAACTTTCACAATTGTTAAAACGGTAAAGAATGTGAGTTTAGCTGGGTTTGTGCTGTTCCTCCGACCAATTGGACAAAGTCAGTACTTAATGAACGTTAGTATTTTGCAGATAGTATGAAACGAAAATTTTAACCCCGATTAAAATTAGTTTTTACTTTCATAGAATACTTACGTTATATTATTAGAACACACCCATCCTCTCCGCTATCGCAGAACCCGTTGCTTCCAGACTGGAACATGGGCCAAGACACAAGCGAGCAGGCTAGTGCTATATCAGTGTGATATAAGGCGCGATGTCAGCGCCCCAAGCGGAGAGCGAGCTAAACTCACCTGTATATTGATACGGTAAACCGGGGAATTAAAAGAGCAAATCGAAACGATTAGCACTTAATGAAGGTAAGTATTTTAGGATAGTAAAAAAAAACATTTTGTCGGCCCCCAGCCCGGCCGGCTAAAATTGGTTTCTTTTGCTGAAAAAGTACAATACCTGTCAATTTTTGCATTGTTGGCGCAACTATGCTGCCTTGCTTTGAGATTTCTGAAATCTTCGGCCACCTCAGTCACCCGATCGCGCATGCGCGATCCTACCTATAAGAATGGGAACCTGATGGGTTAGTCATCTCATTGTCTCAAGGTGCGTCAAAAGGTGACTCTTGAGAGGAGGCAGGGAGGGCCTGAAGGTATTGTACTTTTTCAGCAAAAGAAACCATTTTTAGCCGGCCGGACTGAGGGCCGGCAAAATGTTCTTTCTTTGTGCTGCAAAAGTACAAAACCTGTCAATTTTTGCATTGACAGGCTGACCTCGTCAAATTCCCTGGGTGTTAAATTTTCACATTAGAAAAAGAAATACTGAGTGCTCCCGGAGATACCCGCAAAACTTGACAGCCACAACTGATTAAAGTCTATCTGACAGTATGTTTCATACACGATCAACCGTCCACAGTTACGTTTCTAAGTTTTCCAAGCACAAAAGATCAACATCCCTTAGTTCCTGCAGAAACTGTTCTAAGAAATAAAAAGCCCGGCAATTTTATACTTAGGCATCAGTATTTATTACTATTTGCAAAATACTGACCTTCAGTAATTTATGCTAAAATCGCTATTTTGGCTTTTCGTTGCCCCCCCCCCCCAAAAAAATAACCTTATTTTGTTGTCTCCGTGAGTTTTCCCCTCTGCCCGCCAGGCGCGTTGCTCTTTTATCACAGATGCCGCCGCCATCTTGGAATGATCCTCACATTCGCTTGGGCACGTTGAAGCGTCAACGTGTTTAGGATTTTTCGTGTTCAAAAATGACGAACGTGAGTGATACTGAGAGCAAGATTCGCGAGAAAATCAATACGGGTAACTACCCAAGCTGCACGTGCGTCAAAACACCACAGGATTTTCACCCTTCGTGTCGCAAGTGTAGGGAATGTGATTTTTTGAATCAGTTTTGTGATCTGTGCGCGTTACACGAAGCGGCGGCTATCACACACGTGTTGCGGGCCTGGCGCAAGACAGGCAACAAGCGGGCCAACAAGAAGAAAAAGGCCGGTAAGAGTATATTCAGTCTATTGATGATCGTTTGAGATTAATGGGGGTTGACCCCAACGCACCTGCTATATTTCACGAGGACTCTAGTACCATTTCGTCACCGGACTTTGACGGTTTTGTTGAAGCCGATAAGACGGTTTATGCCCCAAACTCTTTGGGTGCGGTCGTATTAGCTGCAAAAAACATGGCGGCGGTCACTGCCAACCTAAAGGCAGACGAATCCAGGGCGATTATTATTAAAGACATTAATAAATCGTTGGAGACAAAAATTGACACTTTGAAATCTGAACTTTTGGCCTCTTTCGCTGATCTTGTAAAAGCTCCTAAGCCTATTGAGGGGAGTGAGAAAATTAGTAATGCGAGTGTTTCTGTGACTCCCATGAACGATAACGAACGTGCCTTTCTGGGGGAGGAAAAAATGGCGGCGGACAATGAGAAAATGCAAATAAAAATGAGCAGCACGACCACCCCAAAGTCGAGCGCTGCCCTTAAGAGCCATAGTGTTAACGCATCCAAAGGGGGTAACGTAGGCAAGTCATGTGATATTCCTAGGAAGGATGGTAGTAAAAAAGTGAGGGAAAAAGTGGATGAGAGTGGCAGGAAAAGTGGAAAAACATCCACCCCTAGCGGTCTTCACACGGACGGAAAGAATTCCGGAGGTGACCGCAGGGAGTATCGCCGGGACGCCGAGTATCACCACGCCGGGGCGGCGGCCAGTGCAGCACGTCGCCGCGCAGGTCACGGTCCCCATCGCACGGCAGAAACAAGCATTCATCGCCGGGACATAGTTCGGGGAATGGCCGCAGAGATTCTCCCGGGAAAGAGAGGTCACCAAGGGCAGCTAGGGCGGGGACGCGCCGGCAATCACCGTTGCGCCGACAATCGCCGGTGCGCCAACGGTCGCCTACGAAAGGAGAAGCAAATTACTTACGTGATCAATTAGAGGAACACCTTCAGGTACTAAGGGAAGCACTGAAGAGTTGCACCGAAAGCCTGCACACACCGGAAAATGCATTAAAGGGACATTCAGGGAAAAACTGTCAGGTCGAAACGAACGAAAGTTGTCAAAACGGAAACACAAACCTGACCCTAGTCATGCAATGTGCAAGAAGGTCAAGAAGGGCTTTGAGGCTGACGACATTTTTTCTGAGGATGAAACTTTTGACCTTGAAGGGGAAGTTGAGTTTGAGGAAAGGGGGGAAGGTGAATGGGAGGATGAGGAGGAAGAGTTCGTTCCGGAGTCAACCGATAACGATGATCCGTTTGAAGAAGGCCCAGGCTTTATTCACTGGAAGACTTTTGCCGGCTACATTTTTAAACATCTACGCGAGACTCGGTATGCAAAAGAGACGGCACCTGTAGAGGAAGACCCGGACGATCCCCCTCTGGACGCTTACGCTAATTCAGGGATGATAAAGGCTCAGCCACTGCACCTCCCAAAATCAGCGGTGGCTTTTCGACAGTTACTGAACAGTGAAGCCCTGACTAGAAGAGACGACAAACCGATTTCGTTGTCCAAACCCTTACCGGCCCATGACCCAAAGAAGACCAAGATGTTTTTCAGATCAACCGGGAAAGGTGCCCCATCCAAAAAACGATACAAAACATTCCCGGAAGCGGAGTATATCACCGAAAAAGCGGAGCTTGAAATGGACTCTGTACTCAGGACACCCGCAGTCATCCGCACGCCTCTCAGTCTGCACGACGAGGACGAGATAATGCTACGGTGCGGGATCCGTGCCAATTCACACGCTGAACTGGTGTACTCAGCATCGACTGCGGCGATCAAATCTTTAGTGTGCAATAGACCTGAGCTACGAGAGGACGAGAACGTTAGAGAATGCCTGCACCTCATGAAAAGGGCTTCTTCCTTTCAGCGGGATAGCCTTAACTGGTCCGAGAGACGTTAATGAATTCAGTGTTTAGAAAGAGAGACGCGCTGTTGGAGTCGGCGACACAGATTCCCACGGACATTGCTGGTCAACTACGGCTGCTCCCCATCCACGCGTCGTCGGAGGTGTTCAACGGAAACTTACTAGAGCTGGCGCCGGAGTTGAAGGAGAAGACCAAACCGCTCTCGACGGCGGGGAACGCTTTTCCCCTAACGAAGGGTAGGAGACCGTTCGGCAGACTCCAGAACAGCTTCAGGGGCCAAGGTCAAGGGGGGGGGGCGAGAACAGAGGCTCAGGGTGCAAGCCAACCCAGACGGACAAGCTGAACGACAGCACACCCTTTCGTGGCTCGGCCCCTTCCAGGGGCGGAAGAGGCAGTTCTAGGTTTTCACGTGGAAGGGGTTCCTTCAGAGGCAGGGGAAGGAGGCCCAACCGTCAGTGACGTTCAGCGGGCGAACCTCGCCCCAGTTCACCGGCAGGTGGGAGAAAGATGACTTGGCATCTGGAAGAATGGAAGCAGCTGACGGACGACCAGTTCATCCTAGACACCATCCAGCACTGCTACTATCCTCCATTTTCCTCCCGTCCAGCACTAGCAGACGAACCACCGGTTTGGGCGAAGGACACTGCGGAAGACCTGGATTTGGAGGACGAGGTGCGAACACTAATGGCCAAAGGTGCACTAATGGTTGCGCCACCGGACTCCAAGGGCTTCTGGAGTCCGGCGAGGGTTATTGCCAAGAAGGGTGGAGGAATGCGGCTCATTTTCAACTTGACGAGACTGAACTCTTACATTGTGAAAGAACACTTCAAGATGGAGACCATAGGGTCCATTCGGAAAGCGATTCAACTGAAGGAGTTTACAGCATCTATAGACCTCGAGGATGCATACCGTCACTTCCCACTGCACGCAGATGTGCAACACCTCTTTCGCCTCCTCGGGGGGGGGGGGGGGTGTCTTACCAGTTCAAGACTCTGCCTTTCGGACTCTCGACGGCCCGTCAGGTCTTCACATGGCTGATGAAACCTGTGATAGCCAAGCTGCATCAGCAACAAATAAGAGCACACGCTTATTTAGACGACTGGCTGATAAGGAACAAGTCGGCGGAGGATCTGAAACGCCAACTTCGGCAGTGCACTGCACTTTTCTGTCGGTTGGGACTAGGCATCAACTTCCGAAAGTCAAGATTCAACAGTCAACAAGTATTCATTTTTTTTGGTGCCGAGTTCGACACGCGGGTGGGACTAGTCAGACCATCACCGGAACGGATCGCAGCCACGAGGGAGACGATGAGGATCCTGCTCCAGAGACAGCGGATATCCGCAAAGGAATTGGCATCGGCCATAGGGATTGCGGCCTCCAACGCAAGGTTAGTTCCCCTGGGTCAGTGGAAAGTGAAGCCCCTCCACTGGTTTAGGAAGGACGAGTGGTACCCGAGACGCAGTCGGAAAGACTAGGTGAGTCTACAACGCTTCCCATCCGAATGTGCGGAGTGGTGGCTGACTCCGGGAACGTTGGAGCAAGGAGTACTGATGCGAGAGCCGACCTTAGAGATACTACTGTTTTCCGACGCATCGGCATCGGGTTGGGGAGCCCACATGGAAGGTTTGCAAGCTGCGGGACAGTGGTCGGATCAGGAAAAGGAACTCTATATCAATGTACGGGAATTGCGAGCATTAGCCCTTTGGAAGAAAATTGTGATGGACAAAGTCATAGGGGTGATGGCAGACAATTCGACGGCGGTCGCCTATGTCCGCAAAGGAGGGGGCTCGCACTCGAGAGCGTTAATGGACGAAACTTCCAGCCTAATGAAATCTGCGAACAGAACAGGACCACTTTGGTGCCACGTCATATCGCCGGGAAGTTGAATGTCTGGGCAGACGAGTTGTCACGAGGATGCATGATCCCGACCACGGAATGGAAGCTGGACGAGAAGATTTGCGAAGCACTTTTCGAGAAGTGGGGCCAACCGATAGTAGACCTTTTTGCAACTCGCTTCAACAAGCAGCTGGAGAACTACGTGTCCCCCTTCCCAGACAGTCAAGCCTGGGCGACGGACGCCCTGTCCATACCATGGGAGGGGATATTTGCTTACACGTTCCTACCCTTTTCGATGCTACAGAGCGTTCTCAACAAAATCGGGGAGTCGACAGGGATGTTCCTTTTGATAGCTCCATACTGGCCGGCGGCGGCATGGTTTCTCGACATCCAGGAACTCGAGAGAGCTACCAGTCCGATTACCTGTCACAGAAAGGCTACTCTCGCAGCACAAGGGACGGACTACAGCAGAATCCCGGGATTCTGCATCTTCACGGGTGGCTGCTCTAAGGAGTAGTCTGCTGAAAAAGGGCTGTTCTGTGAAGGTGGTGGAGAGGGTCTTCGGAGGTGTAAAGGCATCCACACGTAAAAACTATGAATTTAAGTGGAAGAAGTGATTCGTGTGGTGCTCAGGCAATGACGTCAACCCGTGCAACCCTTCCGTGTTCGAGTTAGCGGAGTTTTTGGAAGACTTGTTTCGCAAAGGGTTGTCACCGATAGCTATCAAGGGATACAGGTCAGCGGTCAACTCTGTGTTATCCTGCTCAGAAAACACGGGCGTGGTTGAAAGCCCACTGATGTCGAAAGTGATACTAGGGTTCGACCAGGCGAGGCCAAGAACGAGGACACTTTTCCCAAAATGGAACCTACCTTCAGTGCTCAAGAGCCTGTCAAGCCCACCTTACGAACCGCTTAGGAAAGCGTCGATTTTGCACCTCACTCAAAAAACAGTTTTCCTAATGGCGTTAGCTACTGCAGCTCGGCAGAGTGAAGTGGCAGCGTTTTCCAGAGGACGGAACCACATCAGGTTTTCAAGGGACTGGTCGAAAGTATCGCTTTCCTTCCCCGCTCACTTCACGGCGAAGAATTCTAGACCAGATGTAGCACCAAAACCGGTGGTGATACCGGCCTTGTCCACACTAGTCCACACTAGTCCACACGGAAGACGAGGAGAGGTTGCAGTGCCCGATTCGGGCGCTGCGCCATTATTTGGCCAGGACTGCAGATCAGGTCTCAGACACGGAGGAGGAAGGCCCAGCACCCTTATTCTTGCAGGTGGACGAAACACACAACCAAGCAATTAATAAGGCGGTGACACCCTTCAAGTTGGGCAAGTGGATCTGTGCTGTCATTCGGAGGGCTTATGAGCTGGGGGAAGATTGTGTGGATTTTGCAAGGGAAGTTAGAGCTCATGAGCTGAGGGCACTGGCTGCGTCGTGGGCGTATGGCTGTGGAACGCCTCTGGTCGAGGTGGTGGCAGCATGCGCCTGGACCAATCGGAACACGTTTGTGAGTCACTATCTGCGGGACATGAGCGGCCAACGAGGTGAGAAGGTGATAAGGGATCATGTTGTGGCAGGACAGACGTTCTACCACTAGACATGTATAATGTGCCTTGGAAATCACAGCAGTGAGAGCCGTCAACTCGAGTGAAAGACAAGTCACAAAGAGCATGGAGGCCTTCACGCATGAAAGACAGCACACCCCTGTGGCTGGAACACACCGCAGAAACCACTGCAAAGAAAATGCCACACCACACTGGGGTGAGCAGACCACACTGGGGGATAATGTCACACAGTGGAAGTGGAACATTAAGACCCACAGGTGGAAGTCCACACAAGGAGGCCAGTTGGACACGCACTAAATAAGAGGTTGGTAGTGTTGTAACTCTTTCTTACAGTGTATGAACTAGTGTTCTTGTTGTTAACCTTTTAAGGATTAATATCCAGCTTAATTTCAGGCGATAGCCTACCTATTCTGAGTGTGCTACTGGTGTTTGAGTATACCATTGTTAGCCTTCGTTGAGGGTGTTTCCAATTAGGCCTGTTTCCTATGGAGGGATAGGAAGGTTACGTTGATCTAGGGGATTCTAGTTTCAGCGGCCCTCCACCAGGACTTCCACAAAGATCAAACCGACAGTTTAAATTAAAAATCCATTTAAAGTAAACTAGAAAGCATTGGTTTTTAGGAAGAGTACCACTCTGACGTTATGGGGTGAAGAAACCTAGTATGCCGCTTAAGGCGTCACCACCATAATTTTCTCTAAGCTAGAGGTTAAGTTTACGAATTTAAACTATAAATTTAGAATTTGGGGGTCCTAAACTAAACTTTTAAAAGCTAAACTACAACATACGAACCACTACCATTTTGCCCGGCATGGCATCCTACGGACATGGCGTCTCCACACCCGACTGGCGTGACCCTTCTAGCTTGAGAGATCTGTGAGCTGTGCTGTGGGTGCTTGGGGGTGGGGGTTTTTATGCTCGCGACCGGAAGTTAGCGCGGACGGGCAGGAGAGCGGCGGGGATCTGGTTGGCTGAGGGCCTTGAGAACAATGGAAAGTGGGAGGAAAAATCGGTTGAACAAAGGGACTGGGTGCAGAACCGTTTGAAGGAGTAGGGACATGTAAAGATAGGCCAGTTTGAGTTTTACTCAAGTGAACTTTGAGAAATAGGCCTTTATTATGAAATATTGACTATTGAATAAATATTTATATTTTTGCAACGTGAGTAGGCTCTGGTTAAAGCTTAATACTTGGCTTTGGGTAATGCATAAAGCATTACTATTAAATTTAATAAGCTTTAACTGAATACTGCAGTGTTATACACCACAACTAATTTTGGCTGGGGGGGGGGGGATTGAGGATTCAAAGTTTTTATGCACAGTTGACTTTCGGATTGCTTTGGGAACAGATCCTTTATAAATATCTTTTGGTTTTAATAGAGGAACAAGCCAGCAGTAGTATTTGGAAGGTTTCAGTCGAGTTTAGAGGAGAACTAAAACAAACATATATACACTAAAATTCGTGTCCGGTAGAATGCCAATGTCGAATTACGTTGGACTAATGGTAGCGTTTCTGGGGGTAAAAGAGTATTATAAAAGTATAAATGTGATTAGGTCAGTTGAATGCTAAAACGGATTAAGTTAATTTGGAAGATCAACTTTAAAGTTGAAAGACAAAATCGATCGTTTTGGAAATTTTTCATGAGGATAGCGGCCGACAAACACAATAAAAAATATCACACTTGAAATTGTTGTCTGTACATGTATGCGAGGTTAAGTACCTTCGTAGAGGAAGCCCCTCCTAAACTACAACTAAGCTAGTGTTTTCGGGCTTTTTGCCCTAAAATAGAAACAATAAAATAGAAATACAATGGTGCAAGTCTTCAATAATGGCGGCCATGACGAAGGAGGGCTACGGTTGATTTTGGCTGATTTTCAAATGTAGTTTGTGGATCATCTGGATGGAAAGTTCGGTTTTGGGCTTCCCCAAGAGGTAGATATTATGACTGGCTATTAAATGTCGAAGAGTTTGACCAATTTGGACCATTATTGAGAAAACGGCGAAATTTACACAATCGAGGCATTTGGGCGCTCAAGAAAAAAAATTGCTCGTTTGGCAAAACTAGTGTTATTCGGTGGTCCACATTTACAGAAATGACATTAAACAGATAGGTGGCAATCAAATTTGGCATTGCAAGCTTTCAGGCTTGGCGCACAAATGATGTCATGGGGAAGACCTTTCCAGAGATGTGTTACCTGTGACTGTAGAAAGAATTACGAAGCAGGGTGTGGGCATAAGGTTTGTGAAATTTAAGAGGCTGACCCTTCAATTGACCACCTAGGTTCCGCAAACAACTTGTCCTTGGGGAGCTAATCAATGTTAGTCACAATCTTGAAGGTTTAGAAAGTATTACCATGAAGCCTGCGTATTTCAAGATGTTTTAAGTTCATCTTGTGATAAGGCAAGTTACGTAGGCTTGGAATCAGTTTGTAGTGCTTCTTTGGACTGCTTCAAGGACCATCTTATCTTTGAACAAGTAAAGGGCCCAAGCCTGTACATAGAAATCAAGATGGGGGTGGACAAATGTAACGTACACTGTACAGCGTACACATGATTTGAACAGTGAAGAAAAAGTTTTGCCTAATCTGTCCAAGGGCTTTCCTTGCATCTGCGACGCAATGCACTGGGGGGCTACGTTTACTGTTGCTCTCAACAATTACACTAAGAGACCTGGTTAGCATGTTTGAGCGGGGTGTTGTTGAGATGGTGGTGTGATTTGGGTTATTTTGGCCTGAGTGAAGGACTTCACACTTGTTAGTACGGTACTGACGGACAGCTGATTGGTAGCTGCCCAAGCTTGGATGGAGTTCTAAGTGTCATTGGATGGCATGAATATTGGTGTCATCGTGAGATAGGCTGTGTTAAGTATTAAATATTTTCTGTTGCACTCATGCCAACTTGGGCTTTGGACATTATTTTTTCTTCCTTCTCCGTGCCCTTTTGTTTTCATTGTAGTTGCCTAGGTGGATGTAAAAACTTGAGTGTTTGACATTGTTGTTAAAGTTTAGCAGCACTTCACTTTCATAGCAGTTAAGATCTTCAATACCTATTTGTGTTGTTAAGAGTTATTCTGAAGAAGATTTGTCTGCACTTACTCCAATTGTAATGCTGCATCAAAATTCACTTGTTTTACATCAACTTTATTTGGTTGTCATTTTAGTGGCTACGATGGAACAGTGCGAGTATGGAGTGTTGGATCCAAAGGCAACCATTTTCTTCAGCACACTTGTGTGTTTCAAAAATCTGAAAACGTTTCAGCAGAAGACTTGCAAGGTCATCGTCTAGCAAACTTGTGCTGGAACGCAACAGGGAAAATGTTAGCTGGATCAATGGATAACATGGTCAACATGTGGTCAGCGTCAGGTAAGTTCAAGGAACATTGACAACTGAAGAGTTTATTCTTAAAGCTGTTATCTAGTACATGCATATAATTTAGTATTCATTCATGCAGTGCGGCATAACCAGGATTTCTTACTATCTGCAAAGTTCTTCCGTTTAGTAAGCTAAGTCACTTAATTAATGCTCAAATGCCCAAAATCAACTAAAAAAGAAGCTTAGGCCATGCAAAGCTAATTGTTTGGGTTACAGGTGTGTGCGAAGGCCCTAAATTATCGAGGGTCAACATTTTTTGTACGATTCTTGGTCCATCCACTAACGATCACATTTTCGTCAAATTTTGAACGATTTTGACATTCCAGTACAGTATATCATTTTAATCGGCTCGAAACGAGCTTTTCATTGATGTAAATTTAAAGCCTCTAGCTCAAACCACTCAAAATTTATTTGGCAAAAAAAAAAAAAAAACATTGAATACTAAGTGACAAATAACGTATCAGCAAAATATTAAATTTTTTAGACTGACTTGCATACTGCAGTTTTGAGCTAGGTACATGTCAAAGAAATGTGGTCAGTTAAATAAAAAATGCCTGGTTGCCGGTGTTTCAATTTCCAGCTTTGCCCGTAAACCAAACAATTTTTTTACGTGTCCTTAAATGTCCCTTCCACCAGATGGCACTGCATGTATGCTCTATTCAGCATGCGCAGCCATCTTGATTCGCCACAATTCACTTGGGCATCAACTTAGGCGGTCAATGTTTTCATGGTCTACAAAGTTGTAATTTTGCCCAGTAAAAAACATCATGAATATTTTTTTGATGATTGTTATGGATTGTTATAATGTTAGGACCTTTTAATCCGTGGTAGTGATCGTGAGCATTGATTTGTGAATTTATAAACTGTAGGGAATTTTTGATTGGGCGTGTGACTTACCGACCTTAAATTCATCTAATGGGATTGTTCATGGCTTCTAAACCTTCCGATTCTGTGGTCAGTTTGCTACTTAAGGTTGGTGTCGTATTCAGTTATGTCCTTATCAATTTTATTATATGAGCTAGTTTTGATTACGGTGAGTGAAAATAGTCCTACCCCTGTTCTAGGTCAGTTAGCTAGGCTTACCTCTGGTTAGTGAGCATTACTTTGCACGGCTTTTCAATGCATTTGGCCTTCATCAGCCTTTCGTGAACCTTATAAAGGCGTGGGTTGACATTTAGGTCAGTGGTTCCCAACCTTTTTTAAACTGCGACCCTCACTAAAAAAAAAATGTTTTCCGCGACCCCGCCCTCCCAAGTAAATTCCTTCATCCGTCGGTTTCACAACTAGTGGGTCTGGGGAAGCGTTAGATTATAAAGATTATTGTTAGAATGGAGAGATTTTAATTATTTATAATTAGATTTTAGAAGAAATAGAAGTACTTTACAATTAATTAATTTTATTAATGATTAAATTTCGGGGGAAAAAAATTGTAAGGTTAAAAGATTTAAAAAAAGTAAAATAACTTTTTTTCCTGCTTATGTATCGCAGCCCCCGAGAGGACGCTTGCAACCCCATTTGGGGTTGCGACCCATAGGTTGAAAACCACTGGTTTAGGTAATTTCGCAGAAAACATCTTTTTGCCGCCAGCAACTAATTTCACGTACCTGTGCGATATTAAACGTTCTCCTGGCCTCAATTTATGTAGAGTTTGTAGGCAGGACTTTCCGACAGCTGAACGGAACCCTTATGGGATACTCCAGCTTACCCCTATTTGCGGAAATAATAATGCAACACCTAGATAGACTCGTTATGAGGACTAAGCTTGCTATTGAGCTGTGGAAGAGATTCATAGACGACATCTTGGTGATCCTTAAGAGGGAGTGCAACACCTTTGGTTATCTCAATTTTGACTACTAAATGGCGTTCTTGTCATTCTTGTTCATTCTTGTTTCTAATGAAAGAGATCGTCTTGCCTAGCAAAGTGTGGAGGCAAAATTATCTAAAATATATTTTTGTACTTGGAGCAATATTTTAAGGTTGGCTGATTAAAAGATAAACAAAAACTGTTAACGTGATTTCCATCCGATAGCTAGGAATTAATCCTTTTCGTCATTATCCTCATTAAAAAAGTCTTACTGATTTAAAATTAAACAACAAAATACCATAATATGCAGGTGGTGTTTGAAATAATCGTACCTACTCTAATCGGATTCGAACGCAGAACGCGTGTTAAATGTGACGAGGCATGCTGACTAAAAAGGGCTGGATAGCAGTTCCAATGCTCGGAAATCTGAGCCAAATGACGTTTCATATATGTATGGAATGCTATCGACGTAAAACTGTGGCATAATTCATTGATAAATTTTGCAGCCGAATAGCCATCTTTCCCGTTCTTGGATTGCATTAGTTGCCCGAAAGAGTGGGAAAACTAGAATGTAATAGTATGTTTATGTTCTTGTACCGTGAAACTAGGATAAAAACAAAACCTTGTTCAAAAATGATTGATAAAGGATGCCGCCAAAAATACTAGGTTAAAAAAAAAGTCGCTTTCCGAGGATTAGTCTCCTGTCCTCATAAATTTTTGTGTTGCGATTTATCGGTTTTTCATGTTACATTATGATTGGACTGGCGGCAGTGGCTAGCAAGTCCTGTAATTCCAAAATGCAGTTCTGTGTATTTATTACTTAGGCTATAATGTATTATTTGTTTCCAGCTGGGAAAACACCCCTCCTCACTGACTCCATAGTTTGTCAGTCTCACCCTATCGACTGATTTGCCATTGTGTCATTCTCCCCCCCCCCTCCCCCCCGACAACTCCCCGCTTCCGAATAATTGTCATCCCTCCCCACGATAATTCCCCGCTACCGAATAATTATTGTTCATTCCCCCCGCCCCCGATAGTTCCCCATTTCCGAAAACGTGTTGCAAAAGTGAGCATTAAATGCCGATTTTATTTTTATGCAAGAATCAACTGTTAATTACGGTAAATAAAGTTTAATTATAAATTTCCCTCTAATTAATACTTTGAAGCAGTTAAACTAACTGGTCGAGATCTTTATAGCTAAGAATAGAGTTATTCGGATATTCGCGAGCCGTCATCTTTGGAGGGTCAAGCGAGGTGACATCCAACTGATTTACGTACTAAAATACGCTTCGAACAATTGGCTCAAGACCCTGCGTTAAACGGTTTATTAACTTTAAAATATTTTTTTAATTTTTATTCCAAACTTTAACTCGATCTTACAAATAATGGAAACCCGAAAAGGTACGTATTATTATTAGTTTGGAATTTTTTCCGTCAGGCTGTCAGACGCTCGCAGCTAATAAGCACTGCTGAAAACTGCATTCGCACATTTAAATTTTGCACTATTATTTAACTTGTCTTGTAATTAAGAATTAAAAACTGTCTGAAGGACGTTATTTAAGAAAACAAATTATTACGGTTGAGATATCCTTTAATGTTTACCCCCAATGTTGCTTTTGAATAGCGCTAACTATTACCGCGACCATTCTTTTGTCTTCAATGAGCGCTTTGAGCGCGCGTGTCTCTTGGCAACTTGCGCATGCGCGTGCTATGCACGCAAACGACATCTGGCAGGGAGTAATAGTTCGCGCTATTCAAAGTCATTATGTATATTTACATTAAAAGATACTGTAACCGTAACAACAATTTTTTCTTGAATAACGCCTTTTAGCCAGTTCATCATTCTTAATTAC
>JAHWFP010167373.1:80166-102563 GCA_023313725.1 Lithobius niger | reverse complement strand
AAAAAACATGCCTATCCTGATGCCATAACAAGAAAAAGAAGTGAAGCCAGTGAGCAAGAAGATGAAGCCCTGAAGCTAATTAAGAACACCCGTGAAGGCGTTTACAGAGTTCCAGGGATCTTTAAACCCAAGCATTCAGTTCCTGCTGAGAGGAGAGTGAATAACTTGCTGCGGGAGAAGTGGTGCACTGGCCTGCAAATTACGGAGGCTATGGCCTTGCGCCGCATTCCAACGAACGATAGCAGCAGACGAACGATCATGACGAAGTAAGCGGTGATGTGGTAGCCTGATGAAGATAGTCATTCTGAGCCCTTCCAACTCCAGAAAAACCTGACTGTCGAAAATTTGCAAGGATATTGGAACAGTAAATATCCTTTACTTTGAAATCTAAGCGTACAAAACGTAAATCTGGAGTCGAATTTTCAAAGTAAGCGATGTGACATTTTTATTAGGCAGAAGCCCTCCCAAACCAGTAGAATGATACCCTTCAATTCGGGACATCCCAAAGGCCAACTTGTTTCTGTGCTACGCAATGAAATGGTCAGAGTAAAATACCACTCCTCCACGAAGGCAGTAGCTGAGACACACTTCCTCAAGTTCCTTAGGCTAAGTTACCCAGGGAAGGGAAGCTCATTCCCAAACTGTGCTGCAGAAACTGCGAAACTTCATCAAAACCAGCAAGGGTATAGTGAATTTTGAATGAAATTTGGCTTTTAATCTTTCGTGCAAGCGTGAGCAACTTATTCCACGACGCTGCCCGGTTAGGCCTAAAGTGAGAGGTGTGCGCGGCCTCAACATCGCCACACGTACTAGCCGCTCGAATCTCATAGCGCGCATCGGTGAATGCCATGTTTACCTCAGACAGATTCGGACTAATCTGATTATGTTGTAGGCCTTCCTACGTGAAAAACTCTCGGCTGAGCTTATGAATTTGGTCGAAGGATTTGTGAATAATATGACGAAAAATGTACGTCGGAAAGTAATGGAGAGACACGTGCGAAAATTGGAAAACCTAGGTGGACACCGTGCTACGTACGACAGGGCACTGGGAAGGGACAAAATCGGTGATGGTAGTGAAAAAAGAGTGTTTCCACACGTGGTTAACTTGTCTAAGAAGGACCTGTCGGAGGCTGAATTGAGTGTCCTGACCTTGACCCGAAATTTGTTCCAAAGTCTGCTGCTGCTAACGAACACGCAAGGGCCAATTTCATTGCTGATGTGCAGTCACTTCTTGATGGATTCACATGGGACCCTGATTCGAGGATTAGGTTGCAGCAAATTTCTATTGAGAGACCACCTCTAGGGAAAGCTAACCTAACACGTGAGCAAGTAGAAGCACTGAGAAAGTTGAGGCTGAGAAATGACATCACCATCTGTCGAGCCGATAAGGCCAATTTAACAGTGGTGGTCGATAAACATCTACATGACTCAAGTGCTACATGACATTCGCTCATCTGAAATGTACGAGGAGACAGAAAAAATGCTGGGAAATAGGCCCACTGGCGACCTACTGTTAGCCTCAAACGGTTGGTAAAAGAAGGCAACCGAGTTGGACAACCGAGTTGGACAACCGAGTTGGAAGACCTAAAACCTCAACTGCCACAAAAGCTTCCGCACACTTCTGCACAAATCAAGATGCATAAAGAAGGTTCACCCTTGAGGTTAATTACTTCGGCAAGAGGCAGCCCGGGGCAAAAGTTAGATTGGCTGGTGGCAGATCGGCTTAAAAAGTATGTCGTGTCCCCCTGTAGGATAATGAAAACTACTGACCGCTACGAAAAGTTGAAAATATCGAGGTCGAAGATGAAATTCTGGTGTCATATGACGTAGAAAAAATTTTTCCGAGCCTAACGCACCAACTTATTTTAAGAATGCTAGACCTCTAAGCCAAGAAAGTTGGAGTTCCTGATGAAGTGTACGAGAAAGACGGGGCATTACTGAAGGCACTCCTTGCGCACATTTACTTGGAATATGAAGGTATCACGTTTTGGCAAACCAAGGGTACTCGTGCTCACCTGTGGTCGCTGAAATGGTGCTCCAGCATCTCGATGCCTTTAAAATTAAAACCTTTCCCGAAATGAAGCTATGGAGGAGGTTTGTGGATGGCGTTATTTCCATACAGAAGAAAGGGCAATCCGTCAATGTGCAACGGGTCCTAAATCCCTGGACTGAGGATATTAGATTCACGTATGAAGCAAAAGTGGAAAATAAACTACCATTCTTTGATGTCGTACTGGAGAGAACGGGGAGCAGCAGGATTGTTTACCAGCCTTACCGTAAAACGACAACAACAGGTAGGGGTATCCCTAACAACTCGGGGTACCCTGTCGGCCAGTTAAAAGCAATAGCCCAGAATGAGTTCATCAGAATGGTGCAAAACTCGGCGAGCCTAGACGTAGCAAGAAAACATCTTTACGAGACCAAAGGAAGGTTCGTTGAGTTAGGCTATCCACCCAGGTGCCTAAACCGAATGATTAGTCGAGCAATAGACATGAAGAAAGCTGGAGTATGGAAAGCAAACCACCGACACAAGATCAAGGATACGGAAGAAGGACCAATAGTGGCAGCTACTTATATAGAAGGCGTTACGGACAAAGTTCAAGGTGTACTTAGGAAAAATGGTTTTATATCATACGTCAAGAACGCAAAGGGCCTGAAGGCTCACCTGATGAAAAAACATGCCTATCCTGATGCCATAACAAGAAAAAGAAGAGAAGCCAGTGAGCAAGGAGATGAAGCCGTGAAGCACATTAAGAACACCGTGAAGGCATTTACAGAGTTCCATGTGGGAATTGTGATGCCGTTTATGCGGGAGAGACAAGAAAAGGTATACGTACGAAGGTCAATCAGCACATGGCAGACACCAGGAATGAAGTTGTAACTAATGGCATAGCAGTCCACCACAAGGAAACTCGACACCGAATCAACTGGGAAGGCACTGTGACACTCCTCAAGTCAAACTCTACCAATGATGTGCATCTGAGAAGCCTTGAATCCCTGGCTATTCAACACCACAGTCGAGAGAAGGTTGTGCTGAATCTTACAAAACGTAAACATGGTTAAGATTGCATTTTCAAGTTTAATTCACGTCTTTATAGACTTGCTCGTAGCATTTTGCATGCGTCTTGAATGCTGCCACTGCGCTACTTCTCTTGTGTTCTTCGCCAGTGTTCTTGCGCTGTAGGCTTGCGGCGTGTTGCTGGCCGTTCTCAGCCACGCGAAAAGCCTGGCCGTGTTTTCTTTTCTAAAACGCTGTTGTCATTTTGCAACGTTTGAAGCAGAAACTATTGAAATTTTTGGACAATTTTTTTAAAAATTATCCCCCTATTTTTCATGCATCTCCAATTTGTTGGTTTGGTGGAATTTTTTTAATTATTATCATTTTTTTTAATTCCTGGCTGATCTATGACGCTCGCTGCACTTGGCGACTTTGAGCTAAGTGTCATCGTACCCTTTTGCATGAAGTGTTCACACGGAGTAAAATTTAAGTGAAGCAGCTGTTGGCTGCTTAACCTACCGTCTTGAGGCGTCTGGCATATGTTAATGTTGCTATTTTTTATTCGATCGTTAATTTTTATGTTTAGAGTAAGAATGAATCACAAGGTCATAGGTTGTTGGATGAAGTGTCAATAATTCCCTCGCCTATAAATCCATTAGGAGACTCCATTGGAGTTGGGTGCGATATTGCATGTTCGGAACTACAAATGATAACATGACGTCGCGAGGGAATTATTTCTGCTGGCGACAGGACACGATTGTCAAACCCGGGCACGCATAAAGGCCTAATGACCTTAAACGATCAAAAATTTGGTGGGAGTCTCTAGGCAAACGGCCGGGCCGGAACCTAAGAGACGGAGCGGAATCATTGCTACCAAGCCGTAGGCTAAACAAAAGGTGACGTTGGTTCCTAAAAACACGACCCCATGTTGTGTATAGCCCACCAAAATAATTGACGATGCACAGCCCAAAGTGCGTTCGTGGCTTTGGTCCTTCCACGAAGTTTTCCGACCAGTCAGGTCAAATGGAGAACAGTGGTAAATAAAACGACACTTCTCCGACAGGTAAGGGCCTCTTATGTTGGTTGGTCTTGCCAACTTGGGTCAGTGGCAGCACTGCAGCAAGTGGATACGTTCGGGCCGAAGCTTGCAGTGCTGGGCAAAGTTGCTGGTGTTTCTCGCAACTCAAACTCCTAATTAGACGTAGGCCTATAAATAAAAACTGGAGTTCGCCCAAAGAAAAACCCCGTGGCGGAGAAAACGCCGAAAACGGGGTTCAGCCACTAAATCTCCGAGGAGAAAAATTTTAGCCACGCTCGGGACATGGATAAAGTCCCGTGCTAAATGTGCAAGTTGTCAGACCTACAAGGATGCTAAACAGAAGTATACTTCACAGTTCGTCAGCGTTCCTTGTTCGTCATGTGTTGTTTCACATCGCAATTTTGTCAGTTTTAGGCCGCATTCTGGTTACACTTCACCTCACCCGTTACTGGCTGTGGCTGGCCATCGTGATAGGGAGTTGACAGGCCGTTGCATGGCCGGGTCTGGTTCTTCACATTGGTCACGTCATGCATTTTTTTACGGTGATTCTTCCAGTTGACCAAACGATCACTGCACAGTGGATGTTCTTCAGAGACACCTTCCAAATCTGGCATTTCTTTTTATTTTGTTTTTATTTTAAATTCCTTGCTTGTTATTTCCTAGATTTTATATCCTTGCTTTTGATTTCTTTAAGGAATTTTAAATTTTTTAATTTTAAATTCCTTGCTTGTTACTGACACTGTATTTTGAATGAGGGTCTGTGGCTGCATAAGGACAATTTACCACGTTTGCACTGCAGCCTTTTTTGTGCAGTGTGAGGCCTATTGGTAAAACATTTGGAATTTTGGAACGAAACTCAGGGAACTGCACAACGAAACCTTCTGTTGCCTTTGCTAGCTTAGTTTTCTGCTGTTTTGTTTCTCAACTTCAGACACTAGTTTCTGAAAACAGTTAATGCTGCCGAGGTTGACAGGCCGTCCCTTCCCCTGCCTAACTCCTGCCGTGTGGTGGGGTTGGAACTATTTTCTCATTGTGAATGGAAACTCAGTTCATCTCTTTTAGTTGAAATCAAAATTCATGCTTTGTCTGCTAAAGACGTCGAGAGTCGGCTACCCTGGAACACTGAGTTGTCAACTTTTGCAATGTCAGGTTTACTTTTTTGTTTCTTTGGGGCTTGACAGGTCTCCAGTTAGATTGGTTCATGACTTGAGGTAAATCATTTTTTCCAGGCGTCTGGTGAGGTCTATTTTCTTTTCTAGTTGCAAAGGAGTTCACACCACAAAACCCCCACCCCCCGTACATTTCTAGCCCCGGTGGCATTGCTCGGGTGGGGAATTTCCATTCTCGTCTAAGAATCGCACCTTATGAAGCGAATTGGGCCGTTGAGGCCCAGATGCCGTTGTGGGAAGTTTTGGTCGTTTTCCTTTCACATCTAGGTTTAGAAACATCAGAATGTCGATCGCCTTCCAAGGGACTGTAAATTTGCTAACACCGAACGGCATTTTAAGTTTGAGGATGAGGGTATATTTTGATAATAACTATCGATCTAGGTTATGTCAGTGTTTCTTCTCAGAACATAGCAGTTTTATCTATGCATTCGGTACTTCAAATTTGTAGGACATTTTGTAAATGGTGTCATTAACAGACAACACATCCTCCCTATCATTCTCAGATTCGTGCCAGCAAGCGTTTTTTCACAACGCATGATGCATTTGTCATTTGATGGAAATCATCCTGCCAGTTGTGCATTCCTGCACGATCAGTTTTGGACTTTTAACTCGCCCCTTGAGCTGTTGCGATGCCTTTTCAGCATTCTCGGGTCTTTGAGACGCGATTTGTTACAAAGCTTTAAAGGGCCAGGTCTTTTCGAGGTCATATGTGAATATTACATTTGATGTTCACATGTCACTGACCAGACGATTGGGAACTGGGGGTCTCGGCCGTCTCTCGGAAGGCTCAGATTGTCCCCGGCTTGGGAATCAAATCAGTCAGTGCTTTACCGCACTGGATCCTTCCTCTTATTCTCTTTTTGTTTTTCAGAGTCACCGTATACACTAATGGTCTCTTGGAAAGTTGCTTGTAAAAATTATCAGGAAGGGTCCATCTCATCTGATTCAACCGACCACCGCGTTTTGGTTTGTTAGTGGAAAATGAGGAAGGAAAATTTTGTTTTCTTGAATGTGGGCCTCACTTCAGATCCCGAGTCGACCCACCTACGGGTCATAGTCATTGGCTCTGATTACGTCACCTAGCCTTTCGTGGTATTTTTCTTTGAAAACAGCTTTGTTTTTAGTTCATTACGGCTCACTGACAGGGTTGCAAGTAATGGCTCTCTCGTCCCCTAGGCTGGTCCATTAGGGTCTTGGAAAACGTTGCCGGACGCTAGTCCAATGTGCATTTCTCCTGGGGACTCACCGATCAGCTGGTTTGGTTCTCCCCTCTCCCCACCACTCACGGTGGGAGCATTTCACCATGCTGTCTGAGCGATGTTTTCGCTTCTTTGCCTAAAGGGTGAATTTCTTCACGGTGAGACCCTCCAATTCTCGCCTGGGTCGCCAATGCGCCGCCAGTTTGTTTAAGCAAGTCACGAAATGAATGTTTCTTCCACTTTTTCATTGCAGGATACTGAAAATGTTTTACAGAAAGGACATCTTCTGGGACCTATGTTTGCTTGGGTTTGAACCCCTTCTGTCAAACTAGGCGGCTATTATTCAGCTGACCTTATAAATCCCTGCATACTTCTTCAAAGCGAATTGGTTTCGTGGCAAAGCAGACATCATTGCACTCCTAGTCTTTTCGGGAATTCTAGGGTGCAATTCTGCTTTTCGCTTTTGTTTGTGTTCTCATCAGAGGGTTGGAATGACGAAGGAGTGAATCTGTTCCTTAAGAGCCCGGCGCTTAGGATGGGCACTGTGGAAAGGTTTTTTCATTGAAGCGAACGCGAAAACTTGTTTTTTTCTGCTTCCTGGATTTGGAGAAGGTTCATCCGTTCGGATAGGAAACATTAACCGAACTTTGATGGGGAGATTAAGGTAATTCCACTCTTCCACTTGGTTTAAGAAGGGGATGCAAGGGTCCTCCACGACCATCCTTTCCTATTCCTGCGCCCCTTATCCGCAAGAGGTGGGCGTTCTGTTTGGAATCCGGTCTCCCTGCACGGTAGGTCCAGGAGCTAATTCTGTCCAGTCATGGAGAGAAAGTCGGCAACTCTGGAGCACTTCGAACGAGCGTGTATTGTGATCAGAATTCAAGTTGCATAGTTGCTCTTCGGAGAGTTTTTCAACGTTAATGCCTTACTTAACGAGCCTTAATTCCGTTTTTTTGGTGGATCCGCAATCAAACGTGTCTTCCCAAGTTAAACTTACCTCTCACTCAATCCAGTCCTGAAAGAGAGCCTGATGAACCCCTCTAGTTCGCGTCTTTGTTACATCTTTGAAAAGAACGTTATTCTTGGAGTCCTGGCCTCTGCAACACGGAAGGTTGAGCTAGGCGCAACATCTTTGGAGGTCGGTCAGGTAAGTTTTACAAGGGATCGGTCAGCGCTCACACTGGCTTTTCTGGCAGAGTTCCGTGCCAAGAATCTCATACCGGACGTAGCTCTACATCAAGGCCTTGGCTGGCATCGTTGAGCCAGAGGGTACTGAGAAGGTTCAGAGTCCTATTCGAGTGCTCCACCACTGTCTCTTGAAGACGGTGGTTCCAGACACGAGGCCAAAATCAGGAGGATGGGCAGTTCCACCAACTCCCCTTTTCCTTCAGGTGAACCAATTATCGGGCTGCCCCCTCCCACTCCTAGTGACCCCAGCCAGGATTAGCAGGTGGATCTGACGAGTCATCAGGCGCACCAATGATCTAGGTCCTGTCCGTTTGGATCTGCCTGACGATGTCCGAGCTCACAAGCTCACGGCGCTTGCAGCTTCTAGGGCTTATGGGGCAGGAACACCCATGAATGGGGTCGTCACCGCCTGTTCCTGGATCAACCGGAACACTTTCGTCTCTCACTTCCCCTAGAATATAAGTACTTCGAGAGGAGTGGCGTCCTAGACACCACTTTTGGCGGCCGGGAGATATATTGGGAATTGACGGCAGTCTTACGTGAGCACAGTGAGTAATTTGAGAGTAACACACAGTGGAATGATGTTCACAGTGGAAAGATGAACACAGTGGCATGTGCATCCTGGTGAAATGACTACACAGCACCAGTCAGTGTCTTAGTGTAGTTCGCATGGAACTTTCTCTAAATGGGGGAAAGCAGTACAAATCTCATTCTGGAGCGAATATTCGCCACCACACGAGTTCGTGTTTCAGTGTTGTCCCACTTGGAAGTTTTCCTCGATAAGAAGACATGGGAGTTGCGTTGAGTGAATGCACAAATGTAAAGTTGATAAGTGCCACAGTGGAAGCTTGCTATTCGTCGGCACTGAAGCGAGAAAAGCAATTCAGTGTCTGTATGAATAGACGTTTGATTGGATGCAAGCAAGTCGACAAGTTCGATGGGAAGAGGAATCACCCCCAGGAAATAAAATGGAAGGGTTGATTTTTCTTTCTGGTAAGAAGTTTGGGTTGTGTCACTAGTGTGTAGAGCAATGCAAATGAGTTGGCCGGATTCGTGCTGCCCCACCGACCTGTTGGACAAATTCAGCACATACTGAAGGTTAGTATTTTGCAGATAGTAAGAAACGTAAATTTTAACACTGATTAAAATTAGTTTTTACTATCCTAAAATACTTACCTTTAGTGGAACCCACTCAGCCTCCCCACTTCGCAGAACCCGTAGTTTTCCTGATTGTGACTGGTTCGAAACGAAGTGATTTTACAGTGGCTGACGTTGCCTTATTAAAGACAATGACTCATGCGCACTAGGTGCCTGAGAGGCTGACCTCATTGCAATGCTGGTTTTAACGGTACAGGGTTTTAGAAATTCGGTAAAAAAAGTAAATCGAAAACGATTTAGCACATACTGAAGGTAAGTATTTTATGATTGTAAAAACTAATTTTAATCAGTGTTAAAATTACGTTTTTGTGCGTTGTGCTTCTGTGTGTCCAGTTGGACAGTCTTCTCATCTTGTGTACCTAAAAGCCATTTTAAACTTCAATTTCACGCTAAGAAATGGTGGCATTCTCCAGACGTAATCTGTGAACTAAAATTTCTGCACATATTTTTGCAATTTACAAGGGTTCTGTGGCGTCGTCACTTGTGTGCTCCACAATGGCTTGCCTTCAATTTCATGTCTTTATGTTAACCATACCCAGATAACCCTTTAACTACTTAATAGGCTATCCCATTATTGTATATAGCATTTGTTCACATCACATGACTTCCTGTTGTAACAGTATTTAAAGAGAAGTAAACAGGAAGTTAGTTGTCTTATCAGCTGTAGCCTACACTCTGGTAGTCCGTGTGTTTCTTTACCATTGGTGCCCACGCTGGGCTTCGGTGTGTCCAAGCCAAGGACATCACAGTTGGCGACGATTCCAGTACCATTGGTAATCTTTAAATTTAAGCTTAAACTGATAGATCTTCAACCACATCTTTGCTCCATATTTGTGGTAAGTTGCAAATTTTTTTCATTTTGGCAACGAAAATTAGTGCTCTGAATTCCTATCAGAGTTTAAACTTTTTCGAACAGTGTTATTTTGTCGTGGTAGTGCTGTGTGGTACAAAATGATAATAGTTAAATTTAGTACCTAAACAACTAGAACCGAAGTGGGCAATTGGATTTATTATGGTTAATTTTACCTTGGCAGTCTTCTAGAGCGACGCACTGGCGTGTCCGCACAGGCAGTACTATAAACCTGAAGGCCCGAAAAATGCGCTGCTAAATTAACCCTTGTAAGTTCGATTGTGCCATTGCCCATATTCAGGCTGGTGTGTGTCGGTGTAAAATTTAACACCGTAGGTTTATGCTTAAACTTAGTGAAATCTGGTCTGTGCTGATAGGCTTAGGCCAGGAGTGTTGTTTTCGTAAAACGTTGCAATTATGGTGAACGTAGAAACATTTTTTTTCAAAGCCTAGTCCCTTTAAATTTAACTTGTAGGCAGTTAATTTACAAAACTAGGTAGGCTACAGTCAAGCCTAATTTATTCTGTGTTTAAATAGCTGACCGATAGTCTTGAGTGCTCCAGTTTAAACCTTGCAAGTTAAACGGGATTGTAATTAAATTTAATTTTGTAAGGCTTATGCCAAAGATAGGTGTCGGTAACAAACCACCTGAAGCTGTGAAAGTAACAGTGAAAGTGAAACTGAAAATAATTCAGTAGTGAACCCAAGCGTTAATAAAGCTAGTTCAAATTAATTTAATTTTAAATTGTGAAGCTAGTGATAGTGAAGACGACGGCAACATGGGTTCGTCTAAAACCGCTGGTTTATTTTCGGAATTCGATTGTGAGTCCGATACATGGGAGAAATACTCCAACCGAATTAGTTACTATTTTAAAGCTAAAGAAATACCAGCAACCAAGCAAGTAAATTTTCTAATGGCATCTGTAGGCCAGAAAATGTTTGATAGGATTTTGAATATAATTTCACCTGATTTGCCCGACTCTTTAACTTTTGACGAACTCGTTAAAAATGTATTAGACGACATCGAGCCAGTGCCCTCCGTGGTAGCTGAGCGCGTTAAATTCTTTAGAAGGTCGCACAAATCAGATGAGAGTATCGGGGAATATTTAGCTGCACTTAAGCTAAAATTAAAGATATTGGCAGCGAAATGATTAGAGATCGCCTAATTGGGGGATCCAATCTGAAGTCATTCAACGCGAGTTGTTGAAGCAGACTCTGGATTTAAATGCTACAACATCCTTAGCTTTATCCTTAGAATCTGCTGAAACAGACCAAAGCGTTTTGAGAGGCCATTCTAGAGCTGTTAATTACGTAGCTAAAAACTCTAGCAAACCACCAAGTAGGCCTAAATCCACTAAGGATTTTATTTGCTATTGTTGCGGCAAATCCGGCCACGTGAAAACACGTTGTAAATATTGCGAATATACTTGTGGCAGATGCCACAATGTTGGCCATTTAAAAGCCGTGTGCAGAAAAGCTAGTCATTCAAACAGAACTTCAAAACCACTCGACCACTCTAAAGCAAGTTCTAGCACAAATTTTAAGGCTAGGCCGAAGTCTAAACAAAAGTATAGCTACAAAAAAACGCGTTAATAAACTTGAACGGGCGATAGCCAGGATGTTGTCGCCAAAATTTCAGTCTGGTTCCGGGTCTGATAGCGATTCAAACAACTACTATCTTGTGCTGAAAAATAATACTCTTGGACTGAGTCAGACTGCGGACCAGATTTCAATTCCCCTACAAACCAACAAAACAGTAGTAGTAGTTAATTCTATGAAAATCCATGAATGAAAAGTGCCAGTCTGCCTAAATGGTGTATAAACCTGCATTAATGGGAAAGGATTGGCTTTCTATTTTTCGAGTTAATTTCTATCCATTTTACGACCTACAAACGAAAGTGAAACCTAAGAAAAGTGTAAAGAAAATTAAAACTAGCATTACACCAGTTGACACTTCCGAAATAGTGAAGGGTTTCCCCGAGCTATTTTCTGAAGGCATGGATAAATTTAGGAATTTTAAAGCCAAAATTCATTTAAAACCTGATGCAAAGCCTGTGTACTGTCGTGTAAGACCAGTTCTGTTAGCACTCAAAGAAAAGGTTAACCAAGAAATTTGTAGATTGGTTGGTCTTGGAATTCTAGAGCCTGTGGAAACCTCTCAGTGGTCTACGCCCATAGTCATAGTTCACAAACCTGATGGCCAAACCCGGGTGATACGTGATTATAAGACTACCGTAAACCCCCAACTGGAAGTCGACCACTCAGGGCCGTAGCTAGCCCCCTTGGTGCCCGAGGCGAGCCAACTGAGCGGCGCCCTCCCTTCCCCCGACTACCTATTTCCAGAAAAAAAATTCACGGATATTATATTGTGGATTACATAACTAAATAGTAACTACTCCTAAAAAATGAGAGAGACTTATTTGAAAATGTCACATGGTCTACTGTGAAAATTCATTTTAAAGTTGAAAAATCACCTTAAATCGACGCTTGTTTTCACAATCACAGGAAAAACAACAAATTTCCGCAAATTTTCGACCACATGGAAACTCGGCACAATATAGATTGGGAAGGAACAAAAACGCTCCTAGTCTCAAATTCGAGAAGTGATATACATCTGAGAAGTCTTGAATCCCTGGCTATTCAACACCACAACCGAGAGAAGGCTGTGCTGATGAATATCCAGGGACCCTCAAACCCTGAAATTCAGTTTCTAATGCGTGGAGAACTCGATCGCCGCCTGCGTGAGAGATGGGCGACAAACCCAACGAATAACGGCAACCGCGCTCAAGATTCGCAACGTGCCCAACAAATACCGGAGGCCGCGCCCAATATTCGAAGCAGACGAACGGTCGTTACGAAGTAGTGATCTGTGTTGTTGTGGAGCCTGAAGATGATAGTCGCCTGAGCCATTCCACCTCCAGGACTGCTGACTATCGAAAATTTGCGGAAATTTGTTGTTTTTCCTGCGATTGTGAAAATAAGCGTCGATTTAAGGTGATTTTTCAACTTTAAAGAGACTTATTTAAAGCGGTTGAGGACAATAAACATTAACGGCTAGTTTTTATTGAATTAACTAACGCGATTTCATGATAATTTTGGCTTGTCAACTGATCAAAAAACCTCAAATAAGATGACAGAGATGAGGGTAACCTATTTCGCTGAAATAAACTGAAAATAAACGTTTCAAAATAATTAATTCAACTGGAATCAAAAAACTGTTTTTTTTTTTCAACTATTTTTGACTTTTCCCGGTGCAAGCATATCCTTAAGAAACAAGAAGCAAGTACACTGAAGTGACTCTCTCTAAACTTTTTTTATTATTATTTTAATGCAGTGAGCGCTAAACCAAGTCCAAGCGAGCACATTGTAAACTTTAAGGGTTGTAAACTTTGGTGCGATCTGTTAAAAAATATGTTTGAGCTCTCCAGCCTACTTCCACGGTTACATGGTTGCAGGAATTTGGCGTGGCGCCCCCAGGAAAGCGGCGCCCTAGGCGGCTGCCTTGCTTGCCTTACCCTTCCTACAGCCCTGCGACCACTATCTGGTTCCCATGGCCGCAGAATTATTTAGTGAATTAGCAGGCAATGGCACTTTTTCCCTTATCGATATAAGGATGCCTTTCTGCAAATTGAACTCGATAAAGAGTCACAAGAAGCTTTAACAATAAATACACTCCTGGGTTTGTTTAGATGGCTTCGCGTACCCCTGGACCTAGCGTCCAGCCCTGGAATTTTCAAGAGGGTAATGACTCAAGTCACCAATAATATCCCCAAACGTCTCTCATTTTTCGATGACATCCTGCTGAGCGGGAAGGGGGTTGCACATGACAAATCGTTAAACAAGCTGTTAAATGCTTTACAAGATGCAGGAGCCAAACTTAAGATCGAGAAGTGCAAACTGTCGCGGCCTGAATTAAAATATTTAGGCCACATGATAAATGCAGAAGGCCTGCATGCACTCCCTGAGGTTATCGAAGCAGTCACAAACGCTCCTAACCCAACATGTATTCAAGAGCTACAGAGTTTTTTGGGTTTTGTAAACCATTACTTAAAATATCTACCAAATTTCGCTCATATTCTGTCACCAGTAACACGTTTATTAAGCCCAAGTGTGAAGTGGGTTTGGCGGGAGGTGGGGGGGCAGAATGTGACCGAGCCGTGAGTAAAGTAAAATAATTATTTCTTAAGTCTAAAGTTCTGGTTCATTACGATTCGAAACTCGTTTGTGACGGCTCACCTTACGGGGTCGGCTCGTGCCTCATGCATGTCATGAAAAATGGCGAATCTTGACCGATAGCTTTCGCTTCACGTAAGCTAACTCAAGCCGAAATGGGCTACTCGCGTTTTGATCAGGAAGCTCTCAGTGTGGCTTGGGGAGTGAAGCGGTTTCACGAATACGTTTATGGTAAGCGATTCATACTGCAGTGTGACCAAAAGGCTGTAGTTTGGATTTTTGGCCCTAAAAAAAGGAATACCGCAAATGGCAGCTGCCAGGGCTCAGCGTTGGGCAGTAATGCTTAATGCTTACGAATATGAATTTGTACACATTCCCGGTAATTTTAACTTGACGGCAGACACGTTATCGCGACTTTCCCTATCAAATACCGAGGAATTCGAAAAAGCAGAAGAGCAGTACAATATTCTTGCTTTTGAAACTGTTTCTAATCTTCCAGTTTTAAACGAGACACTCGTTATTGAAAGTAAACGTGATAAAATTCTTTCAAAAGTTTATCGTTATGTGAACCATGGCTGGCCTGACAAATGCGAAATTCCTGATCTGTTACCGTACTTCACACGCCGTGCTGAAATCTCGGTCGAAAACGAAACCCTATATTGGGGTTATCGAGTCCTGGTGCCGACGGCCTTGCGGAGACAAATCTTGAAAGATTTACGTAGTGCTCACTTAGGCATAGTTAAATTGAAAAGTTTAGCTAGACAAAAAGTCAGGTGGCCTAAGATTGACTCTGACATTGAAAATAAAGTCAAATCGTGCCAAAATTGTCAAGAGTATAAAGATACTCAAACAGCTGGGCCCAAACACGCTTGAGAATATCCACTAAAGCCGAATAATCGTATGCACACGGATTTTCTCGGCCCGATGGACAATTACATGTTTTTTATACTTGTTGATACACTTTCCAAAATTCCTTTTGTGCATAAAATGAAGACTACAACGTCCGCGCGTGTCATTGACGTTTTGAACAATCGTATAGCTTTATATGGTTTAATGGACAGCTTTGTTACGGACAATGCTGCACAATTTATGTACGCCGAATTCCAAAATTGGTTAAAAACCAATGGGATTAAGCACATGACAGGCCCAAGTTTTGCGTCCTGGACCAACGGGTTGGCAGAAATTTATATCCGCAATTTCAAGAAAGTCTACTAGGCGGCGCGGCGACAGGGGTTTTCTATTCAAGAAAGTATAAGTTCTTATTTGCTATCAGCACGTATCACTATCTCCGCTACCACGCAAGCAACACCTGGAAAATTGTACTTTAACCGAGAATTAAAGTCTCGGCTGGATTTATTGTTCCCTGACCCTATTGCAGCCATTCGTAGTAAACAGTTAACCCTTTACTTTGCGGACATTTATGAGAATTTTCATCCCCATTTCCTCATGAAAATTAGTAGTTTCTCCAAAATTGCACGTCACAGTAGAAAATTAAGCTGTAACTTTTCAACTCTTCGCAAGTTTTTATTTTTAATTCTAAAATATCAATGCAGCTTCAATACCATGACTTAAAAACTGTAAGCTACTTAATAATTACGTCTCAGTAATTTGAAGTGAGAGATACACGAAACGCGTATATTTGTGAATCATGACGAAGTGTAGAAAAGCTTTTATGTGAAGGAAAGGGTTAAAACAAGTACAGAACACCCACCACCGTGAGTTGAAAACGTATCAAATAGGTGATAATGTTTCGTATCGTGACTACAGTACTATAAATGATAGGCTTTAGTCATTAGGTGTCGTAAATCAGATAGATAGTAATCATTCCTATATTATCGTTGACACTAACGGTAATACGATTCGCAAACATCGCGAACAGCTAAGATTACATGCCGCTGAGCATGAATATCCAGAGCAGCCACAAAAAGCACCTAATCCGTTGGCGAAAAGCAGTAATTTCTGCGTGAATAATAATGAGCAACATCACGCTATTTCAAAACGCATGTCTTTTGGCGGTAAGCAACGTGAAAAGCCAAGTTCCGCTGACGTAGTTCCTTAGCGTCGATCTCTCGGCCAATCCAGAAAGTCGATTTCTGTAGTCGAGGGCTCAAATCCACCAATCCAACAGCTTGAAAAATCACCTGAGAATTTGCTTCGCAAGTCACCAGGTGGCAGGAGAACTCCGGCGAAATCACCCACACACACGAAGTGGATGAGTCTGCAAACGTAAACATCCAATCACCTTTGGCTAGTACCAGCGCCTCTTCTGTAGAAAATTCAAAGCCAGAAAGGTCACAATCTTCATCGGTTGTTACGTCACCATCCGCGTAGCAATCACCACGGAAGGCAAGTCATGCTAACAAAAAATCGAAACCAAATCCCAACAAATGTAAAGTTGTGCTATCACCAACACAGGTCGATATTGCTGCGCAATTTAATAATCCACAAAATCGTTCGAAGAGACTACGTAGAGCTCCTGACAAGCTCAATTATAATTGAAAAAATTACCAGTTGGCTACAACTTCTTCGTTTTTTTTTTTTTTTCGTAAACTGGTTACAAACTGGTTACAGTTCTTTTTAAACTGTAGCGACTTGCGCTAACATGTTTTGACCTTAGTTAAACATGCAGAGAATCGGCTCTGTTAATTTAAAAAATGTCCCCCTTTAAAATTAGGTAAAAAATGTAGTGTTTATTGTTTGTGTGAAAAAATAATTTCACGGTTTTATCTATTTGTTTCTTTTTGTTTTTTCATGTACACCATTTCTTCAAAATCGGAACAAAAAATTGCTTGGAGCCGCAATTTCCTCTCCGGTGATTTTCTAACCAAACTACAAACATCTGCAACCTGTTTCTGGGATGCCAGATGTCCTTCCACAGCAACACTGTAGCGTTTCAGCTGCAGTTATGTTTGCTGCTAAAAAGAAATTTAACCAAAAAAGGCTACGCACAACTAAAACAACAACCAATAAAAATTGCTAATTGGATTTATTAAAAAATTTGCTCCTGAAAACAAAACAAAAATTTAAAACTGGCAACTTTTCAGTCAGTTTAGTAATGTTTAATTTTTGCTTAACCCTGTACATCTTCAGTTTTTTTATTTTGTAAAACAGCTTTCAAAAATAGTGTTTAGCTTTTTCTTCGAAAGCGAAAATTATGTATCTTTCTTTTAAAAGTAGGTTGTGAACTAAAAAAAAATACATCTTGCCTTCGTAATCATGGTTTTATTTCCAGCTAGGCTTAGATTTGTTTTTTCTGTTTTTTTTTCCAGCTCTCTGTATTGTGGAGTTGTCACTTGTGTGCTCCACAATGGCTGCTTTCAATTTCATGTCTTTATGTTAACCATACCCAGATAACCCTTTAACTACTTAATCGGCTATTCCATTATTGTATATAGAATTTGTTCTCATCACATGACTTCCTGTTGTAATAGTATTTAAAGAGAAGTAAACAGGAAGTTAGTTGTCTTATCAGCTGTAGCCTACACTCTGGTAGTCCATGTGTTTCTTTACCATTGGTGCCCACGCTGGGCTTAGGTGTGTCCAGGCCAAGGTGTGCAGACCTAAACTTACACAAACAATCTATCCACTCATGATTTAAGTTAAACTGCTTAATCACACAACATAATTGTTCTTATTTTATTTTTAGTATCAGTCAGCTTGTTAGCATGGATGAACATCATGGAAGCTTTTGCAGTGGCATACACAGATGGGGCAATTTGTATTTGTTCAAGAAATGTCCAAGAAACTTGTCAAGTCATCAATGCATACAAAGTAATCAGCTTGTTGTTTCTTACAATTACCCTCCACATAATTAGCTTTTTCTCGTAGAAGACCATATAGTTCTGAACGCAAGTCTGGTCTGATCATAACAGTACACAGACCAAACATGTACCGTAATGAAGCAGTCGAATAAATAGATTTTCTAATATCAGCAACCTTTTTTCAAATACCATCAATCAGCCGTTTTGTAATAAAATTCTCTGGTGCATTCAAGCACTAGCCTACATGGAAAGCATTTAGATGTCTGCAAATAAAAAATTGTTTGTTGATATCCAAAAACTGCTTTATAACTTCTTAAGAAAACCAGTTATAAGATGGTGTTTTGGCAATTTTAAATATGTGAAAAAACTGTAAAAACTGAAAAACTGTTGCTGATTATTCATTGTCTCATTGTTAAGTGGAAATCGCACCTGTGAATTTTCGACAAACCGTCATTTGTCATGACTGCACAAATTTGTGCATCCATGACAAACCGGTAAAAAATTCACAGGTGCTGTTTTTACTTAACTGTGTGGCAATCACTCATCAACATTTGATTAGACCATGGGATGATGCATGTAATTCTTCAAACTTTATAATAGAGTTTTCACTTGAATCCAAAAATACTCACTTTTATTTCTAGCTATTTTGTTAGATATATTCATTTCACTGCCCAATTTACCTCGAGTTTCGTGCTAACTGTCAGATCTGCCCTTGGGCGCTATCGACTTCGCGATCCGAGCACCACACGGCCGATTTGTCACTTTTTCGTTAAGTAGGAAATGTTGCCGACATGCCTGTGCTGGTTGTATCAATTTATTAAATTTTGGTGATTTTATCGAATGAGTTAGCAATGGACAGACTTCCTAATACCACCACCAGCACAGGAAGATAGCGCTCCAGCGCCAGCCAACCCAGCTGACTGAAGACCAACTGTGGAAGTGCGTGAAGTTATAATGCGGAAGTTTGTCCATTAGTGCATTTGATGGACTCTAGGCTTGTGCCTGAAGAAGGTGGCAGTGTAAAGCTAACTAATTCTGATGTTGCATTTTGTGAAGCAAGCGATTACATTACCTGAGGCTGTGATGTGCGCAAATCCCATTCAGCCGTCGAAAACCCAACATTTCTTTGGCCTGGACTTTAAAGTAATCTGATCGAAGGCAATGCAACGGGAACGGTAGATGGAATCAGGAGGCAAACCATTGGCTCTCAACTATATTACAGTCCAGGAGGGCCTTTGCCTAACGTTTTCTTATCAGCAAAGGACATTACGAAGTGATGATTCAGGGTGGTGGAACAACAATGCCCACACCATCCATTAATGCATCCCTACAAAAACAGATTTAAGTGAATTTTACTAACTATGGCTGCTTGAAATCATATGTTTGAGGTAATGGAAACAAAAGATTAATGCATTCGTATCACGGAGGGATGCTAACTTGCAGAGGAAACGGCTGCTTCAGTTGTCACGTGCTTCGTTTCTTCGAGAAGGTGTTCTTTTCAGAGCCGCCGGAGACATTGGTCCCAGATAGTCTCCCGATTGGAGTCGAATCAGTTGTCCGGGTGTGTGGCGAACGGCAGCGTTGCGCCATGGCCATCACTGTCCAGTGGCATTTGGGTCTTTTAAGTAGTTTATCTAGACAACTTCAATTTTCAACCTAATAAATTTATTGGGTTCTCAGTTCTCAATCATGTTTCCATGTTTCCACATTTCCACAAGACATCGTGGAAAGCATAGACTTTTGTGGAGGAGTTGCAGCCTTTCAAAATTATCCTAAGAAAAGAAAAATTTCAAGACAATGTGGCGATTTCGGTAGTCGACCCCCACAATAGGAACCCTTCAGGTAGCCTATGCGGCTGAGACCAAAAGTTGATTTTTATTCCAGGACACAAATTACAGTCCCTAATCGACCAGCACCAGCCGGACAAATGTCACATCCGGACACCTATAAGCAAGCAATCAAGCGTCAAACGACGGTCAACAGGCAATCGACAGTCGCCATTTTGATTAAGTGAGACACCTAACAATAGTCGATGATCGTTGTCAATCACATACTGATCGTATGCAGTTCACATTTCACAGAAGCCATGCACATGATCGGGATTGACATCACCAAATTTTGGGTGCTAGCTTCCAGGAGATTTTCAAGGTCACCTCTGGGCAATCTCCTGGACAGTCCTGGGGACGGACCGCACTTTGCCTCGAGATTCAGAATTCCTAAATGCACCTTGAGGGATCGCTCGCCTCCCTTTGGGAGCCACTACAGATGCAAATCCTCAAGCTCTTCAAGAGAGGGAAGAATCCCATCACTCGGACTATTGGTCGCCACCTTGAGTGCCTTAGTTGCCAAAACGGGTACAGCAGGCTCCAAATTGAGGGCTTAACCTGTGGAAGCAGTCGAGTAGGCTCCTAATTAAGGAATTCAGTCGCCAAATCGGGGAAAAGTAGGAAAAGAACAGCATAGACACGGCGCCAGAAAAAAGGGAGTTCCTCTTTGGGACATCCAATTTTGCGGCCCAATAGCGAAACACAACCATACGTATGGAAAAGCGGGGATACTGCCAGAGGAAAAAGTCTATGGAGTACGACTCAAGGAGTAGAGTAAGGGGACAGGTTCTTGTTACCACAGCTTTGGGTTCAGTTCAACCCACCTCCTATTGGACAAAGTCAGCTAAAAATAAGGGCTATAATTTTAAACAAAAAATTTGTTTTTTTTATCCTAAAATACTTACCTGTAGGAAACCCTTCCTCTGACCCCGCTGGCTACCGAATTTGGCTAAGTTCCAAGCTGACAGGTTGCACGAAGCTCGAGGTAAAGATGAGTATTTGATAAGTGAAAACCAATTTTTTTTCACACATTGTTTTTCTTGGCCCAGCATAACCTCGTCCATCCCTCTCCTGTTCCTTATAGGGACATCTACATATGGGCAAAAAGTAGGTTCCCAGGCACACCGCAGCCTTTGTGTGGGTACCCGGTTACCCCGATTAAAGCTTGCATACACAGCCCAGCAGTAATCGTCCTCGTCTCCAAACTAAGTGTATGCCAGTTCGAATTCCACGACTGACCCAACTATGATAGTTAAAGAAAGTATTTCGTGTCTTAGGAGGTTATAATTATAGTATTTAAATTTAGTTGATGGAAATAAGGACTTGTTACTTTTTTAACTCCTTGATGATAACTATGAACACCTCACACAAGATTGAAAATGACGAAAAGCAGCCTTTGTAAGGGCTCCCTGGGAACCTGAGCAAAGCTCTGCTGAGTGGATAATGACCTGGCCTTCAAGTTAAGAAGTCACAAGATTGAATCTCATCTTACACCTACCATGGACTCTTAAAACGATCCCCACGGGGTGAAGTGATTTAGAATATAAACTGATACAACCCATTCGCCATATAATTGGTATAGATTGGTTCGGGACAGCCTTAGGAACTATTGTATCTTACTGAGAATACCGAAAGCAACTGTGTGCGCTAATGCAGCCGATTTGTACAACCAACACTCTTAATAACAAAATTTTAATTAAGTTTTCTATTAGTGATAGAAACTCAAATGCCAATGTTGATATAAGTACTGCCACAGCTGCTCGTAGATTGTAGAAATAGACTGGAAGAAAAAACTCAAAAAATAACTTTCAACGGCAAATGTTGAGACATTTTGGCACCAAGCGGTTTTACCTTAATTTTGGCATGCGGAATCCGAATCTGCCGGGTGCCAAGTCGAATTTCTCCTCCCAAGCCCGGAATTCAAGATGGCGTCCAGAAATGGCGACCATAAAACATATTTTTGCTCTTAGCACCTAAACCGTTCATCTGATCAAAAACAAACGGTTACCAATTGTTTTCAGAATAAAATTTCCTTCAGAAAACGTTCTATGCATATTTTTCGTAAAATTAACCCTTCTGGCCGAAATTCGTCATTTAAAGTTCTATTAGGCCGTTTATGTATGCTATAGATACAACAGCGCACATGCGTATTATAATTCCTGACTTTGTTAGCTACAATGTTAGTTTTAATTAAGAACCACTAACACAATTGGGCTTAAATGAAAGGTGGTGATGTATTTTTGCAGCAAGGGTAATTTTAACGATTTATTTTAATTAGAATCTAAGCTACGACAGTTTATCTACATTGTAGCGCTTTGAGTTTTGGGTCGTTTCACGATAAGTTCAATCTTTAAACTAGTGTAGTAGTCGTTCTAAATTAGATAAATGGTTGTAATTAAGCTTAAATGAAAGATGAAGATGTATATTTTCCAACCAGGGTAATTAAAACGATTTATTTTAATTTGAAGCTATGCTACAGCATTATAAAGAAACACTGTTGCACTTTACCAAACAGTCCATCAAACCACGTGTGGTTTAGGGCGAATTTTCAACAGTTTGTAATTGGTTTTCCCAAAATCTCCTGTCTTCTTCAGGCCGATTTGTCTACAAACTTTTTCCAAACTTATGCCGACATGTTGTTGTTGGTGGCGTGAAATTTGAACCTCGCGCTGCTGCTGTCCTGTTTGTTGTGGTGACGGTGGCGCCTTGTTTTGCTCCCTACGTTTGGATCTCAGTAGTCTGTGCCATTTGGTGGAGAGGTCTTGCGTGAGCTTAGGGGAAACAATCTTGCTGATATTGCGGTGTGACGGTGCTTGGATGTTCATTAGCGGGATTTTGTTAATTTGGAAGTGTTGAATGGCAATATTTTCCAGAGCTCTTAAATGGGGTTCGAAGTAAGAATTAGATTTTATAAGAATTTTAGTCGCATTCCAGTTTATTTCATGAAGTGTGTCAATACTGTGGCATGCTACTCCACTTTTTCTATCTCGTTGGGATTCTGCTGTTTGGTGTTCGTGGACGCGCTCACAAATTCGC